>PVKU01006371.1:0-98414 GCA_004027475.1 Anoura caudifer
GATCTTGGCGGGCAGATTCTATAGGGATGACTCTTGGTTCTTAAAAAAATTCCTTCCCTTATTTGGTATTGCCCTCAGGGTCTGTGTAACTTATGGTCGTTTGCTCTCTTTACACAACATCCTGTTATGCAGCCCTGTATTCTTTCTCCTAACCTTCCTCTGGCGCCAAGGTTATTTAGGCAGTCTGGGGGCTCTTACACCAATCATATTGTCATCCTTTGGGTATATTTACAGGTTATACACATATTAAAGGCTCTGAAAAGTCCAGCAGTAAAGGAACTTGTGTAACTGTTTCAGTTATCTATTGCTGCATAGTGAACTACCACAAACTTTGTGGCAAAGCAATGTTTTATTCTTTTCATCATTTTGTGGGTCAGAAATTTAGGCTACATTTGATTACCTGCATTCATCTTGTGGCTGGGCTGGAAAGTCCAACATGGCCTCACTCACATGGCTGGCACTTTGGTACTCTTCTATGTGGCCTTTCCACATAGCTAGCATGTATTTCTAATGACACAGTGATCTCAGGGTAGTCATTCTTTTCTCATGGTAGCTGACATCCAAGAGCAAGAAAGCACAATATGCTGGTCCTTTTAAAGCATGGGCTTAGAAATCCCAAAACATCATTTTTTTTTTCAAATTCTATTGGTCCAAACAAATCACAAAGCCAGACTATATTCAAGGAGTTTTATGGGATGATTCTTAATGTGAGGAATATCATGTATGAACAGAGAAAGACAAAATTGTTGGGAGTCATATTTGGAGACTATCTACCAAACCTGGTATAACTCAGATTTTTCAAAAATTATTAAAGCTACACAATGTTTTTGCCCATAACACCCATCAATATCTTCAAAATACCTTATATAGTATAGCCAGTTTAAGAATCCCATCATCGTGTAATCAGATTCTCACTGTGTATGTGCCATTCTAGGTTTCAGGTCTATAAAATGGAGAGGCCTAATCAAAGACAAGTGTTAGAAAGTTAACTTCAGACCTCTAGATCTTAAAGATATAGCATCCCATGGAGGATGGTATAGGGTAGCAAGAGTAAGGTGCCCCTAAAAACTTATAAAAATACAATTGCTCCATATGTGTCAGACATGGAGTCTTATTCCCCATCTGATTCCATGCTAACCAAGCAAGTCCCTGATTACTAAATCCATGAAGTGCTTGCTGTGGCTAACTCTCCAACATTTGTACCAGCTTTCTTCCAATGAGCAGATTTAGAGGAAATTTATAAGCTGGTTCAACTTCAGATGAGCCTGGTAGGTCTAAGGTTTATCTTATTTTTCTTGCTAATTACTCATCCAGGAATGGGCTTGTGATCAAATTTTGGCTGAAGATATAAACATAATGTATTGGTAAAAAGTTATTGGAAACATAAAAATATAGAAAGCCTAATTATTTCCACTTAGCCCTTAACTCTTTCTATTTTGCCACTTCTAAAAGTAAACAACCCAAAGTCTTACCAGTTACCACACCTAGCTCCAAGTCCAAGATCTCTGGTTGACATTGAGTCTTCTCCATCAGTTCAGGAAGTAGTTCCAGGTGACCCAAAATACATGACTAAAGGTTGAATAATCTATCTTAAGCACTTACAATGTGCAATGGCTGATAAAGCACAGACGCTCTAGTAAAAGCTCCCTTTGAGAAAAGGAAAAGAATTGAAAATATCACCAGAAATTATCAGTCTATGTGAGACAGGGGACAGCATAGGAAGAACTCTGAGATTGCAATACTGTTATTGGCCAGCATTTACCACCCTGGTTGCCAGGAAATGACGTTTACAAATTAGGTAGAATAAATAGTAAACTGAGGCAGGGAGGAGGAAGGAGACAAGTCTCATATGCTAACTCAGAGGTCCTGAGCCTGGTCCGATAATATTGCCAGGTGTTCCAACATCACAAGAAACACTGTGTTAGCAAAAAAGAAGGGAAGTCCTTGAAATTCTATGTAGCATTTCCACTATCTGGGAAAGAAAGCCTTGAAACTGTGCTTTCATCCCAAGGCCTAGAATGTAGGAGAAGGTCCCCGGTGCCCGAAGAAAGAGCCCATAAAACAACTTTGGTTCATTGCCTACCTCTGATCACTATCTGTTTTAGGAGGGAGTCCCTGATGCTTACAGAAAGAGCCCATAAATAACTTTGGAGAGTGCTCCAATTTTAATTAACTACCACCTGTCACGTATTTGTTTTACAACAAGATGAACAAATGGGGTCTGGAGCAAAATAAGGATTTGGGCTAACAGACCCCCACACATACCTAAGTTTGGGTAGTCACATTCCCCCAGGAAAGCTGGCACCACATTTACCCATTAATCAATATGTCACTTTTTCCCTCCTATCCCACCAACTATATAAGTCCTGATTCTCCCTCTCCCTCTCCCTCTCTCTCTCTCTCTCTCAATCTCGCTCAGGGTGCTCTTGGCTCTCAGGCCACAGGGCCTCTGGCCACCTGGCCTCAGGCTGCCCAAGGGCTTGCTACCCTGGTCTTCAGCTGCTCTTGCTTTTGTCACCCTGTTTTGCCCTGAAACTTTACCTTTCACCCCCTACTCTATCCAGTCCTGTTCTCTTCCATGGGAATGGGCCACTAATAAATTGATTACATACTACTAGATTTGCTGATATGTAATTCTTTACTTGCATCAGCAAGAAGAACCAGGTCTCTCCTTTCAACATATGGATATTTAATATATTTCTGGATGGGGAAAACAAGAATTCCTTTTATGGCAGTGAAGAGAGTTCCGCAGTCACCCAATCTGGCATCCCACAGTTGTCTCTGAAAGAAACCCCATTTTCTTCCAATGGCAACATCCAAGATAAACATTGAATCTTATTCTTGTAAGATCTTAATGAAAAATGCTAGTAGTCAACAGCCTAAATTTTTCTACCAAATCCTCTTATGCTACAGCTTTCAAAGGTACATTACATAATTGAAGAATGACAAATGTTCTACTGTGGCATGGCAGTGATAGAAAACCCAAGCTTTCCTCTGACTCGCCTTCTCCACACAGCCAGTTTGATATTTTAAGATTTGTTGCCTGATGCACCGCATGGTGTAATATTTAGGGTTCTTTAAATTGCATAAAATTGAAAACTCAACTCCAACTATCTTTATCAATAATAAAGTATATTAACTACCCAAAGTGAATCCCAGTTGCAGAAGAGGCTATAGGTTTAATTGATAAATGATTATCATCAAGGACATAGGTTACTTCTATCTGTCCATTCTGACACAAACACTGTCAGCTTCAACCTAAGGCTGATTTCCCTAGTGGCATTAGTATGCTACATACAGCAACTAAGCCTTTAAATGGCTACTCATTCATATCCAGTGAGACTGACTTCTTGTAGCTGTGCTTCATAACAAGAAAGTTGCACTTCCAAAACTTTCAAAAAAAAGTTATTTTTGTCTCCCATTGCATCTAATTGATTTGGGCCAGACTATCCACAAACTTGAATAGAAATGATTATATTAGTCTAATCAGAACTTGAAGGGCTGAGGTCAACCAGATTCTCCTGAGGCATATGCACTATGTGTGGGAGCAAATGACACTCCAATTAAATAGATATTTAGTTAGCAATAGAAAAAGAAGGAGCAAATGTCAAGATGATAACCAACATTTTCATCTACATGTGGTTCAGATTCTGGGAGGTAGATGGGTTAGATGGAGGATAGGATCATTCTGCTCACCAGAGAGCAATATTTCCCACTGGAATGTAATATATTAGCATTCCATTTATATATCTGTTTCTTGTGATTTTTTTTATTTTTAATTGACTCCTTGTATTAAAATCATGTCTGACAAGGCTAAAGGCCTAACCCAATTATTGCACCAAGTTACATTCACTCGAGTTAGTCTTCTACTCACCATTATGCTTTTTTCAGTCTACAGTACCAAAAATTGAGTTCATCAGAATAAGAAAAAATGTAAAAACTAAGGTTGTGTAATATGCCTTAACAAGCTGCATTCACAAATATGCAACCACAAAATGAAAGACAGATTTGCAAACCAACACTGATACCTATTTGTCACATGGTTTGTTTCATCAGCAGGTTCTTTGTATCCAACTTAAATTTCTTGTCCTCCACTTTAAATGTATTTCTTATTGTTATTTCTCCAAAAGTGTTGTGAAATGGGATATATGTTGTCATCTATATCACATATGTACTAAATGCCATGCTGAAAAGGATTCAGTCCTACATCAGTAAATGGAGTCTCAAAATCCTTTACAATCCTAAGTGCCTATGAAACAGTGTTATGTTGATTATTAGAAGAAATAAACCTGAAATATCCTAGACTATAAATGTCAAACATTGAGCCTATGTGCCAGCTCCAGCCTGAAGAAGGTCATCATTCGATGAGACAACCTCATTGTTTTACTTCTTAGCTTTACTTCAATTGGTATATTTTTATGAAATATTAGTACAGCCCACAAGGATTTCCATGAGGGGAAATTGGTCAATGAGCAAATTTGATCTGACACTCTTGTCCTGAGGAAACAAAATGGCATTTTTAATGTCAGCTTACTAAATGATTATTACTTACCC
This sequence comes from Anoura caudifer, assembly GCA_004027475.1. Taxonomy (NCBI): domain Eukaryota; kingdom Metazoa; phylum Chordata; class Mammalia; order Chiroptera; family Phyllostomidae; genus Anoura; species Anoura caudifer. The sequence goes on from PVKU01006371.1 coordinate 4,555, forward strand.
CAAACTAAGCCCTTGGAAGTTCCAGCAAAATTGAGGCATGTGCTATCAGAAGCTGCACAATACTGAAGGCAGTATGCACACTGTCACTCAACGCTGTGTCTGGATGTGTATGTGTGTGTTTCCTAAAGATCAGAGTCCTCTAAACAACCACATTTGCACATTGAGTAACATCACATTCTGGTTCTGAATTTCTCTATCTGTTTTTTATACAATGTTACTTATATTTTTGTCATAAAACTCTTCTAAATTAAAGCAAATTTTTTCAACAGCCAATTCAAAATCGAGATTGGTCTTTGCATGATGTCACCAAAAGATGATGTCACTTTTTCCCTCTCCTTTTCTCAAGAAAAATGGATACTAATGTTGAACATATATCACCCTTAACACACAGACAGGCAATCTCTGTAGACACAGTCCATCTGTAGTTATCAATGTAACACTGGATAAAGCAAAACTTTCAGGGATAAGATCCTTAACTCTCATGGGAAATTATCCATATTTTCAACTCTCTTGTAGACAATATTGTAGTGATTAAGTTAAACACCATTACTAAAATATAGCCTTTTACTTTATTAAAGGGAGTTAAAATTTCAAGGTAAAACTCCAAAGGAAGTCTTATGATAAAATTCAAAGCTTATCTCTAAACAGTTTAGTATAAGCTGTCTCTATTTTATCAACATATATGACTGTATTTCTGAACATGATACTATCAAGTGCTCAAATAAATTATAACTCACATCTCCAGTGGCCAGTGTTTCAGGAACAATACATTTGCATGCCCATGTGACTTAGAAAAGTAAACAGAGGTGACAAAGAGGAAGAAAGGAGCAAAGTGAGAAAAAATGTTTCACAATTTTAAATAGTATTAGCAAATAATTTTCTCCAAAATGATAGTAATAAATAATCTATAGCATGTAAGTTTATATTTTTAATTGCTTATGCTTATTTAATCTGAAGTGTCTTCCAATCAATGAGTTTGGTCTACCTGTGCTCCACCCATAATTGGGAATAAAACAAAGCACCATGTAGGCAGTAGTCATGGAGCATGTGGCAAAAGAAGGCAATCATAGCCTCTGCTGGACATCACCCAACATGCCCACTGGTTGAGACTATGAATGGTTTGATTTTGCCAGTATCTATTTGGGAAGGCCTATTAACAGTGAACCTCCAATATTACCTTAAAGAAAAGACAAGCCTGAAGGCTTTGACTTGAAACATGAAGGATACAGAAGAAATATGGAAGGAGCCTTAGTTATGATGAATATTCAGCTTCAGGAAGGCATGGAGGTACAGGATAAGTAGAGGCACAAAGCACTTGGAGGAGGAGAAGTAAATAAAAAGTTCTGCCCTAAAATTAACCCATGTTGAATAGGGTGGTTATCATCCTCATCAAAGCCTTAGTAATTGAGAAAACCCCAGTTGGAGCTCTATTTATTAAAACAGCAAGAAAACAACTGGGGTCCTAATACCCATCACATCCCAAATTGTCACATTTGTCTCTGAAGGCAGAGAAGCGCCAGGGTTGCCTTGAGCTGGGTGAAGATCATGAAAAAAATTTCCTGGAAAGAATTCTCTCTACCCACAATCTACATAAGCCCTGGACTATGGAACAGAAGTTTTCCCCTTTTCTCACCAATACCTGTATTAGTCACCTACTGTTTAAATAAAGCTATGTGAAAAATAACCCCATACTCAGTGGCTTAAGGCAATAATCATACTGCTGACTCACAGGTCTATGGATTGTGTGGCAAAACTTTCTAGGATAGGCTGGCCTTGTGCTGGACTGTGCTGGGATAGGCTGGCCTTGACTTGAGACTGTGAGTTGGTTCAGGTCTGTGCCATGTGTCTCCTCCTTATAGGAGTAGTGGTTACTCAGGCCATGTGATGGTTACTCATAGTGATTGCAGAAGACCAAGAGGGGCCAACAAAAACATCTAATACCCCTTAAGGCCTTGGCTCAGAACTAGAACACTGAAACTTCCATTTACATTTCTTGGGCCAAAATAATTTACAAGAGAAAGTGCAACATCCATGGGGTTGTGAAATATACTTCACTCGTAACAGATCATGATAAGGATGTAGAGGGTAGAAACAACTGTAAAAAAATACAATATACCAAAACTGAGGGATTGATGCAGACTCCAGCTAGCGGTGTCCACGGTGTTGTGGATGCAATGAACAAAATCACATGGACTGCAAAAGTCCTGTGGAGAAAAGGAACAGCATGGTTGCTCTCTGAGTGAGAGAGCACCCTGACCCTTGCCTGGACAGGCTTGTATTGCTTTCTGGGAGCATTACAGCAAGGAAGGCCCTCATTCATCATTGTCAGGCAGTAAGGATCAAACAATAGATAACATTCAAAGAACTCTGAGGGCTTATTATGAGTCAGGGTCGGTTAGCTAAAGGGCCATAAAACTTTGGGAAACAAACTCATTTTATGCTTGGACCCTTATCAGAAAATTGAGGACATTCTTAGCAAAGCAGGTTTCACAGGATTTTATGTATTCTTTCTTAGCCCTGATCGCCCCAGGGAACTGGTCATTCCTGCCCTGGGCTGTACTGCCCTCCAGTATGTTTCAGGTTTAAGTCAGGCAGGGGAAGTAAGGCAGCCAAGAGATCAGGAGACTTTTTGCAGACAGAATGAGGACTCAGGCTATGTCAAAGCTGAGGGGTGAGGGTCCATCACGCCTTTCTCTATAGCCCCCCAAGTCCTTCCCTGAGGGCCCCTTCATGACCATGCCTGTCATAGGTCATCCCTCCCTTTAGGAATCTTACCCATCATTGGCTAACCAGTCATCCACCCAGGGCCAAGCAGGGTAAAGTAAAAGGGGGTAGAGACGGCACCCCTGCCAGAAAGATAAGCTTTGTATCCTTCGTGGCTTATGGTCCCAAGGTCTCTTACTCAGCCTTAGCCATGGGGGATTACAGCTTATGAGACAAGGCAGGGCAGTTCCCAACAAGGGATCTACTCTGAAAGATCCAAATGTAAGCTTTCTGGTCACTTGTATGCAACCTTTGAAGATTGTAGTCCAAATGTCCATTGACAGTTGAGTGGGTAAATAAAATGCAATATTTAAATAATGGGATATAATTCACTCCTAAAAAGGAAGGAAATTCTGATCCATGTTACAACATGAATGAAACTTTCAAACATTATGGTAAGTAAAAGAAGCCAGAAGCAAAAGGGCAAATATTGCATGATTTTATTTATAAGAGGTTCTTAAAATAGGAAAATTCATAAAGACAGATTATAGAATGGTGGTCTCCTGGAGCTGGGGAGAGAGGAAAATGGGGAGTTGTCATTCAATGGGTACAGAAGTTCCATTTTGGGTGATGACAAAGTTCTTGAGATGGATAGTGGTGATGGTTGCACAACAGTGTAAATGTATTCAATGCCACCGAATTGCAGACATAAACATGTTACAGTGGTAAATTTTATGTTTTATGTATTTTGCCACAGAAAAGAAGAATGTGAATAAGAAGAGTTAACCTATGTTCAGCAGCAAACTATGGGCTAACATGTGGATTGATCTATTTTATCTTACAGCCATCTTGGGCTTGGATTTATTCTCCATTCCAGAAGTGTCCAGATGCTGATGGGGCCACTTTAAGGAGAGAAGCTCACATCTTTCCCTTCACATTTGAGTAAAAAAGGTCAGAGTTGGCAATGACCTTGAATTAAAATGTAGTTTAGTACCACTCAGCCCATAATTACATGTCTAGGACATTTGGTGCTGCCTTTGCCAATAAGGTTACATTCCCTCAAGTGGTTTATGCTAATAGACACCAGACTGACCTGCAAAAATCTAGTATGCTATTATTCTAAATGCACTATATAACAAGAGTCTTAAAAGGGAATGTCACCTGAGGTATAATAATCTAAACAAAAAAATGTACTTTATTAATTCCAAGAATTATTTTTCAAGTCACAAAGAAATTGGCATTTTCCCTATGAAAGGAAGACTGCCATTGAATTTTCCTCATTATTTCACTACTGAGGTTATTAGCAAGAATTCTGTATTACCTTTTAGATCTCAACATCACTCTGTTACCAAAAAGCATCTTCAAGACAGGAACAGTGTCAGTGCTTGATATTCTTGGAATTATTTCTGTAGGTACTTCTCTACTTAAAGGCTGTTATTTAATTCTGACAGACTATGATTCAGGTAAGAAATTGTAACTCTACATTTAATGGTAACTTTCTACATCTCTCTGCCACAGGTATCACAAAGTAAATGGAAGACATTCTTATGGAAAAGGGAAATAAAGGAAGGGGAAATTACCTGAATTTCCAGATGAGTTTATACCTCATTCAGCCATCGCTTGAGAGGTTTCTGCTATGAGACAGCAGGGCAATCTTTTTATTATCTTTTTCATTACAAAAACTGATGAAACATTAAGCTAATTCCTAAATACATTGTACTACAGGCCTGCAAATTGAATGAGTGCTTCATTATTCAGTTATACCAAGCAATATGCCAACAGACACCTGAATAACACTATAAGTAATGGGCATCATGAATGAATTTTAATGCTATCATATGAATGTCTGAAATAGATTTTATTTAGTATGCTACATAAAAGAGTGCCTTTCTTCATTGGAGAGAGAGGTGATAGCATAACCTGGTGCACTGTTAAGTGCTCTCTGATTTTCTTCCCTTTCATCTTCATCCCGCTTCTCTACTCAGATTGGAGCATGAAACCTCAAGAGATACTGGGGTTTCCTCTTCATAATGACAATCAACAAATTCCAGATATTTCTATAGCTATAGTCAACACTATTCTTTAAATGTTAATGCCATAGCATAAGATATAAATTGTATAGGATCATCATAATAATATTTATTGACTGCTTACTATGTCAGGTACTGTTCTAAGTGTTTTAAAGCTATTAATTCACTGAGTCTTCACAAAACCCTTATTGAGGAAGATACTACTCTTATCCCACTTATACAAACAAAGAAACCATGGCACAGAGAGGTTAACTAACTTGCCTAATGCCACAGAGCTACTAAGCAGCACATCTGAAATGCAACCCCAGACAGTCTGGGTCTTTGCTCTAACCTATACAGCGTACTTCTTGCTTAAGGAGCACAATATTCTGGGATCCTCACACTCTTTCTGTGTAGCCATGAAGCATGACTTAATTCAGTCAGCATTCTCAAAGCAATAATTCCCATTACCATTAGATCACAACTCAGTACTTTAGAATACGTGTATGTGTGTACACAAAGATCTGTCTGTAAAAAGTCCAGCCATTGTTAATATAACTAGAATAGTTTGCACAGCATCAAGGTAACCTGGCAGCCAAGGAGAGTGGATTGAAATGCACATGCATGAACAGTAACGACTTCACTGTGCTAGTCAGTGGGGGTGGTAGATGCCATTGAGTGAGCATGTGTGTAGGGTGGCTGTCACATTCAAAATGACTGAGCAAGTAGACCAATGAATCTGCATCAAATTTTGCATGAAACTTGAACATTCCTCCACAGAAGCTATTTAGATGATTCAGAGACTGCAGCTATGTGCAACTGGTGACTGGCAGCTTCATTGTGACAATGCCTGCTCATGCATCACCTCTCCCGCAGCCTTTTTGGCAAAACATCAAATCACCCGGGTGACTCAGCCCCTCTACAGCCCATATTTGGTGCTTTGTGACTTATGGGTTTTCCAAAACTAGAAACACCTTTGAAAGGGAAGAGATTTCAGACTGTTGATGAGATTCAGATTCACGAAAATATGATGGGGCAGCTGATAGCAATTAGAAGATTTGTGTAAGATCCCAAGGTGCCTACTTGGAATGAGACTGAGGTATCATTGTCCTCTGTACAATGTTTCTTGTATCTTCTATCTTCTTCAATAGATGTCTCTATTTTTCATACTACATGGCTGGATACCTTCTGGACAGACTACCATGTATCTGTGTATCTATCTCTCTAAATAAAACTCTTTACTGTCCATGAAATATAGGAGAAATCCATGACTACATCCATAACTTGGTTTGTGGTCACCTACCATAAAAACACGACCGTCTCCTATGGATATTAACTAAAATGAGAGGTAAAGGGGAGCTATGCTTTCTTTGCTTAATGCTTTCATGACATCTCTAAAATTCACTTTTAGTTAACACTTTCAGACCAAATGTGAATATAAAAATATCTTATTTGATTTCTTCCATTATCAATAACTCATTTGATTCATGGAAAATAGAGAAAGCTGGAATAATTTACTAAAGAACAATTATCTTCATAAAATAACATTTAACCATTAAACAGAATCTATGCTTAAATACAAATAAATTTCCAGTAGATTATGTTCCTATAACTCTTAAAAACTCCAATAATAACTTTTCAATTCAAATTATTAAAATTCAAATTTTAATACATATGAAACTGTTTCAATGTCATTATGTTCTAAAGATTTATGATTTTATTTCAATATTTAAATATAAGAAAAACATATGTGTATATTTTAATAAACTTTACTGGAAAGATCTTTTATAATTATACTACTAATATTAATTCACGTAATAATACCGAAAATTTATTTAGCATTTATATGCCAGTCGCTGGACTAAACTCATTTTGCACATAATTCACATATACTTTATATAAGTCTTTTGAAGGAGGTATTATTACCCCCATTTTATAGATGGAAAAACAAAGTTTGAAAAGTTGAATTATTTTCTCAAAGGCCTTTGCAGTCAGATCATGGGAAGAGCTAGGATTCAAGTCCCACTCTTCCTACTTTAAAGACCCAGATATTAAATTTTGTTATACTGCCCCAGAAACCATAAGAGAAAGATGGGATGAATTCATCTTAAAATTGAAAATTTTTACATACCTGCAAAGATGATTACCAAATTGAAAAGAGAAAACATAATGGAAAACAAAACCCTAAAACATACCTGTCAAAGAATCAATGTCTTTAAGATATAAAAAGATTCACACAATTCAATAAGAAAAATAAACAAAACAATAAAAAGTTAAATATATTCATGGAAAACTTTTTCACCTAAAACAAAAAATATAAATTATACTGTTTATCACTTTTACCTTATAAGGATATCAAAAATTCAGGATTGATATGCCAAAATGTTGTTAAGGATATGAAGAAATGGGCATGCTCTATACACATGATACAGTAATATATGGAACAAGTATAAACATAACAGAAACAAAATTTATCAAGATCTAGTTTACAGAGGGAAGGAAAATGGTGGCACGGTAGGAGGGAGAAGATTCCATTTCCCCCTGCACACGGGAGAGTAACCTGGCCTATCTATGGTGGAACAGACCACACAGCCAACAATACCACAGTGTATATGAAAATAGGAGATCAAAAATTGTAGCGGACATTGAAGAACCAGATGGTAAGGAGAGTTTTTCACGACAATAAGGGCCCAGGTATCAGCGCAGAGACCAGGGCTGCTGAGGCCCTGGGCCCAGCACTCGCCAGGCCTGCTACAGGGCTCTAGGGTGGGAGCCAGGTCTGTGCATGACAGCAGATGGCTGTGCTACCAAAGAGCCTGCATGCAAATGGAGACAACTGCACGATGCTGTGGGAACTCGCGTGCATGTTCGAAAGCAGATGGCTGAGCGACCAGAGACCTGTGGCCAAAAGGCACCCACGTGGCTGTGCGACTGGAGACCTGTGGCCCATGCTGGGATACTGGGGAATGTGAATGATCCCTGGGAGAATCGGAACCCGCACATGTGAACCCAGGGAGTGCGCACAATCCATGGGAAACACAGAGTTCACTCCCGTCAAATTGGGGTGAGTGCACAGCATAGGAGATCCGAGCTCACACCCATTAACTCAGGAAAGGGCACGCTCCCCAGGAGGCTCAGAACATATGCCTGAGACCCTATGCTGAGAGGCACTGGGCTAGCCCTGGGAGGAGTAGCCCAAAGATAACTGAGTGCTGAACAGGGAGAAAAGCGATACCGTCACCCCTCGGGCTTTGCAGCAAGTGAGACCAGAAAATCTGGCTTGGCAAGTATGAAAACACCAAGAGTTTTTTCTTTTGTTTGTTTGTTTGTTTGTTCATTTTTCTTTTTAAATAACTTTTTCATTATTTTTTCTTTTTTACCCCTCAACACCTTTTGCTTCTCTTTATTTCTTTCCTGTTTTATTCTTTCTTCCTTTCTTTCCAATTTTATCTATTCTTCCTTCCTCTTTTTTGTCTTCCTTTTTCATTTTTTCTTCCTCTTTTCTCTTTTTAAATATCCATGAGTGACACACACACACACACACACACACACACAAAACTGGAACAGTGAAAAAAACAGAGATGGCCCAAAAGAGGGGGCATCCCAACAGCTGAGACAGTAGAAACTATGAACACCAGGATACCCAAAGGAGACTGCACCACTGAATTTCACAGGTATTCTACCACAGAAGTTCACATCATAAACCCAGGGAACCAGAAGAGATCAATTTAAGAGCTGAGGCTGACCAGAAGATTCTCACAAACAATGAGAAGACAAAGAAACAATCCCCAAATAAAAGAAAAGGAAGAAGCCCCAGAAAGAATGATAAATGAAATGGAGGCAACTCAACTATCAGATTTTGAGTTCAAAGCAATGGCTGTCGGGAAGCTCCAAGAGCTCTCAATGAGCTACCAGAAACTACAGGGAAGCTACGAGGAACTCACTGCAAACTATACCAACATGAAAAAGGAAATAGAAATCATCAACAGGGGCCAAGAGGGAATGAAAAATACAATTTCGGAACTGAAGAACACAGTGGAAGGAATGAAAAGCAGAATTGATGAAGCAGAAGATCAGATCAGCGAGTTGGAGGACCAAGTAGAAAAAAAAACATCCAGAAAGAAAAAGAAAAGGAAAATAGGCTCAGAAAAAATGAAGTGGGATTAAGAGAATTGCAAGACAATATGAAAAGTAATCATATCCATATAATAGAGATTCCAGAAGAAGAAGAAAAACAAGGGATAGAAAACCTATTTGAAAAAGTAATGATGAAAAACTTCCCTAATTTGATGAGAGAAAAAGCCACACAAATCCAGGAAAAACAGAGAGTCCCAATCAAGAGGAACCCAAAGAGGCCCACTTCAAGACACATTATAATTAAAATGGCAAACTTCCAAGACAAAGAGAGAATCTTAAAGGCTGCAAGGGAGAAAAAGGAAGTGACATACAAGGGAGCCCCGATAAGGTTAGCAGCTGACTTCTCAATGGAAATGCTCCAAGCCAGAAGAGAATGGCAAGAAATATTCCAAGTAATGAGAACCAAAGGCCTGCAACCAAGACTACTTTATCCAGCAAGGCATTCTAAGGCCCAATAAAGAGCTTCCCAGACAAAAGAAGTCTCAAAGAATACACCTCTACCAAACCAGTTCTGCAAGAGATGCTAAAGGGGCTGCTTTAAGGAAAGGAAGGAAAAGAGAGAGAGACAGAGAGAGGAACATAGGTACAAAAATGGCAATAAATCAGTACCTATCAATAATGACCTTAAATGTAAATGGATTAAATGATCCAATCAAAAGACATAGAATAGCTGAATGGATAAGAAAGCATGACCCTCACATATGCTGCCTACAAGAGTCCCACCTCAGAACAAAGACCTACACAGACTCAAAGTGAAGGGCTGGAAACAAATTTTCCAAGCAGATGGACAGGAAAAAAAAAAGCCGGGGTAGCAATACTCATATCAGACAAAATAGAGTTCAAAACAAGAGCCATAAAGAGAGACCCAGAAGGTCACTTCATAATACCCAAGAGAAGAATCCACCAAAAGACATAAACATTGTAAATATATATGCACCCAAAATAGGAGGACCTAAATACATCAAGAAAATCTTAGAGGACTTCAAGAAAGATATTGACAGCAACATAATTGCAGTAGGGAATTTTCACACCCCACTGTCAAAAATGGACAGATCTTCCAAACAAAATATCAACAAAGATATTGTGGCATTGAACAACACTCTAGGTGAAATGTACTTAACAGATATATATAGAGCCCTTCACCCCAAAGAAACTAAATACACATTCTTTTAAAATTCACATGGAACATTTTCAAAGATAGACCACATGATAGGACACAAAACCAGCTTGAACAAATTCAAGAAAATTGAAATTATACCACGCATTTTCTCTGACCACAAGGGACTGAAACTAGAAACCAACCCCAAGAGGAAAAACCCAATACCCTCAAAATCATGGAGATTGAAGAGCATTCTATTAAACAATGAATGGGTCAAGAATGAAATGAGAGAGGAAATCAAAAAGTTTCTGTAAACAAATGAAAATGAACTTACTTATGGGACACGGCAAAGGCAGTCCTGAGAGGGAAGGTCATAGTGATACAGGCCTACCTAAAAGAGACAGAAACATTTCAAACAAATACCCTAACCCTGCTCCTACAAGAACTCAAGGAACAATAACAAAGATAGCCCAGAGCAAGTAGAAGGAAGGAAATAACCAATATCAGAGCAGAATTAAATGACATAGAGACTAAAACCACAATTCTAATGATCAATGAATCCAGGAGCTGATTCTTTGAAAAGATAAACAAAATTGACAAGCCTTTAAGCAGGCTCATCAAGAAAAAAAGAGAGAGGACCCAAATAAATGCAATCAGAAATGAAAGAGGAGAGATTACAACTGACACCACAGAAATACAAAGGATTGTAAGAAATTACTATGAAGAAATGTAAGCCAAGAAATTTGAAAACCTAGGTGAAATGGACAAGTTTCTAGAAAAATATAATCTCCCAAAACTCAATGAAGAATAAGCAGAAAACCTAAACAGACCAATAACAGCAGACGAAATTGAAGCACTAATCAAAAAACTCCCAACACACAAATGCTCCAGACCAGATGGTTTCACAGGAGAATTTTAAAAAGCATTTAAGGAAGAGCTAACCCCTATCCTCCACAAACTTTTTGAAAAAATCCAAAATGATGGAAGACTCCCAAACTCTTTTTTATGAAGCCAGCATCATCCTAATACCAAAACCAGATAAAGACACAACAAAGAAAGAAAACTTTAGGCCCATATCGCTGATGAACATAGATGCTAAAATCCTCTACAAAATATTGGCAAACTGCATCCAACAATAGAATAAAAAGATCATGCACCATGACCAAGTTGGATTCATCCCAGGAATTCAAGGATGGTTCATTATTTGCAAATCACTAAATGTAATACATCACATAAACAAAAGCAAAAACAAAAAGCACATGATCATATCAAGAGATGGGGAGAAAGCATTGGATGAGGTACAGCACCCATTTATGATAAAAACACTCAGCAAAGTGGAAATAGAGGAAGCATTCCTCAACATAATAAAGGCCACATATGAGAAAACTACAGCAAACATCATACTCAACGAGCAAAAACTAAAATCTTTCCCACTAAGATCAGGAACAATACAAGGTTGTCCACTTTCACCACTTCTATTCAATATAGTATTGGAAGTATTAGCCACAGCGATTAGACAAGAAAAGGAAATAAAAGGCAACCAAATTGGAAATGAGGAAACAAAACCGTCATTATTTGCAGATGACATGATAGTGTACCCATAAAATCCTATACACTTGCCCAAAAAGCTGCTCGACCTAATAAATGAATTTGGCCAAACAGCAGGATACAAAGTCAGTATCCAGAAATCAAAGGCATTTTTGTATACCAACAATGAAACAGCAGAAGCAGACATCAAGAAAAAACTCCCATTCAATATAGCAAAATGAAAAATAAAATACCTAAGAGTACATATAACCAAGGAGGTAAAAGACCTGTATGCAGAAAAGTACACAACACTGAAGAAAGAAATCAAGGAAGACACAAACAAATGGAAGCACATACCGTGTTCGTGGATTGGAAGAATTAACATCATCAAAATGTTCATACTACCCAAAGCAATTTACAGATTCAATGCAATACCTATCAAAGTGCCAATGGCATATTTCAGACATAGAACAAACACTTTGAAAATTTACATGGAACTATTATCGACCCTGAATAGCTGCAGTAATTTTGAGAAAGAAGAGCAAAGTAGGAGGGATCACAATACCTGACATCAAACTGTATTACAAGTCCACTGTAATCAAAATGGGCTGGTACTGGCATAAAAACAGGCACATGGACCAGTGGAATAGAACAGAGAGCCCAGGAATAAACCCATGTCTCTACAGTCAATTAATATTTGACAAAGGGGCAGCTGCATAAAATGGGTTAAAATTAGTCTCTTCAACAAATTGTGTTGGCAGATGTGGACAGCTACATGCAAAAAAAAAAAAAAATGAAACTCAACTACCAACTTACACCATACACAAAAATAAACTTAAGATGGACAAAAGACTTAAATATAAGTCATGACACCATAAATGTCCTAGAGGTTAACACAGGTGAGAAAACTGCAGATATTCCACACAGCCATATTTTCAGCAATATGTCCCCTAGAATAAGGGACATAAAAGAAAGAATGAGCAAAGAGGACTTCATCAAAATAAACAAGTTGTTCACAGCTAATGAGATCATCAGCAAAATGAAAAGAGAACCAACCATATGGGAAAATACATTTGTCATTGATACCTCAGACAAGGGTTTGATCTCCAAAACATATAAACAACTCACATGGCCTCACACCAGGAAGACAAACAACCCAATAAAAAAATGGGCAGAGGTCCTAAACTTCTCCAAAGAGGACATACAGTGGTCCCAGAGACATATGAAAGGATGCTCAGCATTACTAGTCATCAGAGGGATGCAAAACCACAATGAGATAGCACTGCACACCAGTAAGAATGGCCATCATACACAAATCAGCAAACAGGTGCTGGTGATGTTTTGGAGAAAAGGGTACCCTAGTACACTATTGGTGGGAATGCAGACTGGTGCAGCCACTGTAGAAAACAGTATGGAATTTCCTCAGAAAACTGAAAATGGAACTGCCTTTTAACCAAGCAATTGCACTACTGGGGTTACACCCTAAGAATCCTGAAACACCAATAAAAAAACCTATGCACCCTAATGTTCATAGCAGCACAATTTACAACATTCAAGCATTGGAAGCAACCTAAGTGCCCATCAGTAAATTTGTGGATCAAAAAACTCTGGTACATTTACAGAAGGGAATACTATGCAGCAGAAAGAAAGAAGGAGCTCCTACCCTTCGCAACAGCATGGATGGACGTGGAGAGTATTATACTAAGCGAAATAAGCCAGGCAGTGAAAGACAAGTACCATATGATCTCATCTATAAGTGGAACCTAATCAACAAAGCAAGGAAGCAAAATATAACCAGAGACATCAAAATAAAGAACAAATTGACAGTAACCAGATGGGAGGGGTTAAAGGGGGAAAAAGAGTAAGTTTCATGAAGAACATGTATAAAGGACACATGGACAAAGCCAAAGGTGTGTAGGATCGAGGGTGGGAGGGGGGTGTGCAGGGAAAGGGGGAGTGGAGGAGGTAAAATGGGGAGAACTGTACTTGAACAAGAATAAATAATAATAATAATTGTTAAATAAATAAATGAGTAAAGAAAATAAATAAGAAATATTTCCAGTGCTGATCAATTAAAGCATGGTTGCTTATAAGTTCTTTTTCAATTTTTTTATTTTAATTGTTGTTCACATACAGTTTTCTGCCTTTTCCCCCCATCCCACCCCCCCCCCAGTGGTTATAAGTTCTTGAAGTAAGGGCTTATATATCTATTTGACATTTATTTTTTCTGAAGTAACTGAGAAAGATTCTTGGTTAAGCTCTGGTTAAATGTAAATAATTGAGAGTCTAAATCCAGGTTAGTGTTTTGGGTCTAATTTAAATGGGCTGATATTATTAATTTTTCTTTTTTAAAAAGAATGTTTTAGCCATTTTTAGGACCATAAGAAATACAAATAACACTTTTGGTTGTGTGTTATGTGGCATGTTATATTACTGATCCCAATTCTTCATCCCTTTGTAATAAACATTAATCTTGCCATGTCCTCATGGTAAGAAATGTGATCTTCCCTGCCTCTTGTTTTGGCCTGGTTCACCTGACTTGTTTTGGTCAATGGGATGTTAGTAGATATAATGAAAGCAAAGGTTCAACATATTCTTTCATTATGGTTTGGTTAACTTTCTTGTTCTCTCTAGCAATCCACCATGAGAACAGCATCAGCCAGTTAACTGCTTTATCTTTCAGCTTGGTACCAGAATCAATACAAATAAAGTGAACCTAAGCTTAGAACAAACCCTAAAGAAGAACTACTACTTCTAGTTCATGGACCTACAATCTAAAGCACAGCTGCCCTAGCTGACCTGCAGAACTGTAATCATAAGAACAAGTGTCTATTGTGTAACATCTACTTTTAGGGTGCCCTATTATGTAGCATTAATGTGGCAATACCTGGCTGACACATCATCATAAACAGCCTAACTATTGCAGACATTAGTTAAATAATCATATAATTAAGTATAATTCTTCCTCACCAGATTACATGGTCCAAAGGGCAGCAATTGTGTATTTTTTGCTCTCCATGGTATGCCAGCACCTAGTACAGTGGATTGCATAATAAATATGTATTGAATGAATACTGTTAATGAGGAAGAAAGGCTGAAATAATATACACACCAAAAATTTTTAAATCAGGCGATAGAATAAGCAATGGTTGTATCTTCATTCTTTTTTTTTGTATTTTAATAATATTTTTCTGTATTGTAATAATGCTTTTGTGTAATACTCATGAATTGCCTTTTATAATCAGGAATAAGAGCAAAAAAAGCTATTTCCATTAAGAAGAGAATATATAATTACTTCAAAAGAAATAGTCATGGGTCAAAAAGAAGTCATTTGTATGAGTTAAGTCTACATGCAGTTCTAAATTCAGGTGGCTGTAAATTCACAAAAAGAACATGAATATTTAGGTTTCAGGATGAAATATTTAGGTTTTAGGTAAATAATGACTTGGTTAGCACCAAGATTTAAGACCTGACTGAGACATTCAGTGCTTTGCTTTGCTTTACTTCCTGGGATCAGAGAAGAATGTCTGAAGTAGGCACAGAAATTTAAGGAGACTGACAAATGGAAATGCTAGTCAGGTACTTGTTGCTGATTAACTCTTTTCCTTACACTCATTTTACAAATTTACAGTAAGATTCCTGAGGACATCACTATAACCACATCTCACCTTCCATCTACTTCTCCCTCGAGTTTCTCTACTGTCTTCCCTCACCCCACCCTCAAAGGTGGAGACTTTGCTCTCTTCTCATGTTCCTTCAGGTCCCTCCTGCTTTCACTTGGTTCCTTTGATGACTGGATCTCATGTTTCAAGGATGCTGCAATCAAAAGCAAGGAATTTGATTGCAGACAGCCATGTGGATGGTTCTTAAAAATATAGCATTGGATGAAAAATAAAATTAAGGAAGAATTCAATGTATTGTAAAAGATAGTTTATACAAGTTTAAAATGTATACACTCATATGTACCTCTTAGATTATTTACACATATAAAGACACATAATAAACATTTGAGAGGGTGCCTAATGGGAGAGAAGAATGAGTGTGGGCATAGAGAGAGGACAGTTAAAGGAGGGAAGGAAGAAAAAAATGAAAGTGCACATTTTTTAAGGAAAGAAAACAGATTTTACTCCAAATGTTTCAAATGTAAATGAAGGGGTGTTGATAAAGGGACTCTTTACACAGGTGTAAGGAGGGCAAAGCTAAAAAAACAAAGGAAGGAAATGTATATTGGGTTTCTGTTGTTGCTATAACAAGTTACCACAAATTTAGTGGCTTAAAACAACATAAATTTATTATTTTACAGTTTTGTAGGTAGGTCAGGAGACTGGCGTGGATCTCAATGGGCTAAAATCAAGCTGTTAACAAGGTTGCATTTTTTCTGGAGGCATCAAGATAGAATTTGTGTTCCTCCTTTTTTAGCTTCTAGAAGCTTTCCACATTCTCTGGCTCATGGACCTCTTTCTCCATCTTTAAAGGCAGCATTATCTAATCATACTCTGAACTTCTTTTTTATATTTTTTATTGTTGTTCAAGTACAGTTGTCTCCATTTCCCCCCCACCACTTCCCACCACCTCAGCCATTTCATTGTCAATCTCTTTCTAACTTCAGCTGCTTTTAAAGGCCCATGTTATTAGATTGGGCTCACCCAGATGATCTAGCATAGCTTCCACATTTCAAGGTTCACAATCTTAATCACATCTGTAAAATTGCTTACCACGGAAGGTAACATACAGATTCCAGAGATTAAGGTGTAGAAACATTTGTGGGACCATTATTCTGTCTACCCCAGAAGGAAATAGCAGGAAGCTATTAGCATTTTTAGGTCTGAAGGGCCATGGTGGGGAAGGAATAGTATTAAAGGAACCCCAAAGGAGCTGGAATCTAGGAACTGTCTGAAAGGTGCTGCAATGAGGAAGGTGACAATTATTGCTAGACACTGCTCAAAGTAGCAAGTACATGGGGAAAAAAATACCCTCACTTCTTTTACTTCATTCCCATACTCCTGCAAGTGCCTCTCATTGGGCAAAGCTAACTAAAAAACCAAGCAGCAAAGGAGCTTGGGTAATGGAGTCTGTAGTAGTTGACTTCCCAAAGCAGACAGGGAAGGATGATATCTCATATTAGCATGTGTAGGGGCTGAGGAAAAAGTTCAGGGAAGCAAATTAGGAATAACCAGAACATGTGCCCTGAGCTGGGAAAAGTGATACCTTCAATTCTTTGCACTTGGTATCAAAAAAAGACAAATAAATGCTCTTCTAGCAACATTAGCTGCTGTTTCAAAGCAGAACCAAAAGTGCAAGAGGGGGTAATGTGAAGGAAATATTTCTTGTTTTTGTTTCTTAAAATGAGCAAGGAAATATTTGGAACAAGAAAAATCAGCATTCAGGTTACAGCACATGTGTCTCCTCATTCCTTACCTTGTTGCACGGTGGAGCCAGGTAGAAATCACCAAAGCAAAAGATGGTGGGGAGAAATGCAGGGAAGAGAATGAAAACATAGGAAGAATAGAGGCTGATCGACATCTGTGTGGGGTGCTTTTTTAAAACAAATCTTTTCCAAAGTTGTGCAAGTAGCAGAAATTCTTCTTCACAATGTCAGTGTGTACTTTTGACTTGAAGTCTTTATGAATGTTACATGTTTATAAAGTTCTGAGAGGCTGGAACAAGATCTTTTACTCTATGAACTGCTTATTTAACTATGAGCTGGATTCCATTGTGAATCCCTCTCAGAGATATCGCTTATAAGACCATTACTCCTGTCCTCTGATTTTGTTATTTTTAGAAGACACTTGGCCCCATTTGCTATCCACTTTATTTATATCCAGACTGTAAATTCCTCCTAAGCTACATGTAGTTCCTGTCTGATTTTGAAGCTCTGAAAAATCCAATCATGGTTGGCTAAGAAGTAAAATTTGACAGACAATGTGAAAAGGAAGCAAAAGCTCTTCCCGTTTCATAGACACCATTGATCTAAGACCATCCTCTAAGCCACTCTACCTTCATTCAGAGGCTCTAAGTATTTGGAACCATTCCCATGTACAGAGCAGTGACTCTGAAGGGCACCCAACTTGCAACAGATGGTACTGAGACTTTTATACATACAGCCAGTCCAGGAAGCTCAAAATCAAGTAAAGGAGCTAGAAAAGACCAGATAGGGCAGCCATGCCATACACTGAAATCTGAAATAAAACAGAGCAAAGAGCCAGAAGACCTTACTTCCAGCTCAGCCTTAAACACCTTGAACAAGTCTGATACCTAGTAAGTGGTTTATTGCTTTATATCAGGGTGTCTAGTATTTAGCCCATAGAATAGATTGCATTTATTTTATTTACTGTGTATCAGGCACAGTAAAAAGCCTATTTAATCCTCAATAAACATGAAGTCACTTCTACTGGTATCTCCACTTTAAAGATGAAGTCGAATTGGGAGTTTAAGTGACTGTGGCACAAATTATCATAGCTAAGTGATGGAGTCAAGATCCTCACACCGCAGAGCCTGAGCATTTAACCATCATACAGCAAATGCAATGCATTTGACCATGGAAAAGATTCCTCTTGGGCTTTTGGTGGAAAAAAATAACCAACAAAGAAAGAAAGAAAATTTATTGCTTAGTTTGCTCACAAAAACAGCAAGTGATTAACAGTACACAAATAGGGAATTTTTAGAGTTTCAGCTACTATAAAAAAACTGAGTTCATTTGCTACATAAATGGCCCTGGTAATGAAGGCATTATTCAAATGCTATTTTTATTTTTAATAGCTTTGTTGAGATATAATTTTAAAAACATAAAATTCACTTATTTTTCAAGTACAATTAAATAGCTTTTAGTAAATTTACAGTTATGAAGCCATCACTACCAGCTAATTCTGAAATATTTCATTATCCCCCCAAAATCCCATACCAATTAACAATCATTCTTTGTTTCCCAGCCCACCCCACACCCATCCTCTGGCAACCACTAATCTGTCTCTATGTATTTACCTCTTCTGAACATTTCATATAAATGAAAGCATACAATATGTGGTCTTTCACAACTGGCATTTTCCACTTGGCATAACATTTTTGAAGTTCAGTCATGTTGGAACATGTATTGATACTTCATTCATTTTTTTGTCCCATAGTATTTTATTGTATGGATACACCACATTTTGCTTATCCATTCAGCAGTTGATAGACATTTGGGTTGCTTCTCTGACAGGTAATGATATTAGGCACTTTTTCATGTGCTCATTGGCTATCTGTAAAATTTCTTTGGAGAAATGTGTATTCAGATCAACTTTCATTTTTTCATTTGGCTATTTTTATAATTAATTATTATTTTTATTATTTATTATGGAGTTGCAAGAGTACTTCATATATTCTAGGTTAGAATCCTTTATTAGTTATGTGATTTGGAAATATTCTCCCAGGCTATTGCTTCTTTCATTTTCTTAATGGTGTCTTCTGAGTTTTTATTTTGAGAAAGTCAAAATAAAAGGTCATAAATATTTACTTCTGTTTTCTTTTAAGAATTTTGTAGTTTTAGCTCTCACATTTAGGTCTATAATCCATTCTAATTAATTTCTTTGCATTATAGAAGAGCCTGAATTCATTCTTTTACATGTGGCTATCTAGTTGTCCCTAAACCATCCTTTGATCAATATATCTGTACTTATATCAGTACCACAATGTCTTGCTTACTGTACCTTTATACTAAGTTTTGAAATCATGAAATATAAGTTCTCCAACTTTGTTCTTTCTCAAGACATGTTTGCTTATTCTAGTCCCTTGCATTTCAGTATAAATTTTAGGATCAGCTTGTCTATTTCTTCAAAAAAAATAAACAGAAAATAAAAAACAGCAAAGTCTAAAATTTTGATAGAGATTGCATTAAATTCATAGGTCAATTTGGAAAGAATTGCCATCTTAATAACATTGAGTCTTCCAATCCATAAACATGCAATTTCTTTTCATTTATTAAGGTTCGATTCTGGTGAGGACACATGCCTGGGTTTTGGGCCAGGTCCCCTGTTAGGGACAAACAATCAATATTTCTCTCACACATCAATGTTTCTCTCATGCCCTTTTTTTCCTCCCTTCTCCTCTTTCTAAAAATAAAATAAATAAATAAAATCCTTAACAAAAACTTTAACTATACTTTAAGTGAGGAATGGGAAAGGAAAACATTGGTCTCAGTAAATAGAAGACTTTAGTCTAACAAGCCATATGTTGCATAATAATGAGAAAATTCTTCAGCTATTTAGACAGAAGGACCTTAATTTTAAATTTAAAAAAAATTAAAATAGTAACAATAACAAAAAAAAGATTCTTTTTACTTCCTTCAGTGATGGAGTTTTCACTGTAGAAATCTTGGTCTTTTGTTAAATTTGTTTCTAAGTACTTTTTGCTATTGTGAATGAGATTTTTCTCTTAATTTTATTTTTCAGATATTTAATTACTAGTAAATAGAAGTTATATATATGTATATATAATATTTTTTCCTATGACTTGCTGAAGTTGTTTTTATGGATAGCTTAACATTTTCTACATACTAATTCATGCTGTCTGCTAATGACAGTTTTACTTCTGCCTTTTTAACCTGGATGACTTTTATTTCTTTTTCTTGACTTATTGCACTAAGACTTCAAGCATGATGTTGAATAGGAAGGGTAAGAGAAGAAATACTTTCCTTAAAATGGAAAGAAATACTTCCCTTGTTCCCAATCTTCAGAAGAAAACATTCAGTCTTACACCATTAAGTATGATGTTAGCTGTAAGGTGTTTATACATCCTCTTTATCTGGCTGAGGAAGTTTCCTTCTATTTTCATTTTGTTGAAATTTTTATCATGAGTGGGTGTTGGATTTTGTCAAATTCAACTGCATTTATTTAAATTATCATGTGGTTATAATTTTTTTCCTTTTGAGTAAAAACAGAAGGTAGTTGTGCATTTCTTCCACCACAGCATTTGTAAGGAGAATTTTATCCCATTAAATTTTCAAACAAGTTCTATTGCATAAGACATGAAGGAACTTGTCAAAAACTGTTAATTTATTCATGTGGGTATCCTCATTGAAAAGCTAGAAAGATAAGTCAAAATATGCCATTCAGAAGATCTCTTCAGCAAATATATATAATCCAGCCATCCAAATTAATTCCACAGATTAAGTATTTTTCTATACAAAAAGTTCTATAGGGATGAGGGAAAGCATATTTGGCTGTTTAGTCAGGTGCAAGTTTTCACATTCAAATAGATTGAGCAAATTGGCATTAAGACTACATTTATTACTCTGGATGGTGTGGCTTAGTGGATTGAGCACTGGCCTATGAACCAGGGGATCACTGGTTTGATTCCCAGTCAGACGGGGACCCCAGTGTGAGGCACATGAGAGGCAACCACACATTGATGTTTTTCTTCCTCTCTTTTTCCTTCACTTCCCCTCTCTCTAAAAATAAATAAATAAAATCTTTTTAAAATACTGCATTTATTTTGCATAGATTCCATTGAATTCAGTATAGTTTGCCAGACTTTAAAAATTATATACCTATTATGTAGAAATAAAATTGCAACTTCAGAAGAGTCACACACTTTTATGCATTAAATTATACCTTCAATTTTCATAACTTTCTTTGAAAGAAACTTCACAATGTATCTGAATTATTAAGCACCTGTTTTATAAGTGTGGCTCAGTTTCACAAGGAACTGTTTAAGCTGAACATGAACTATGCCCCCCTAATAAAATACATAATCTCTGGAATTTGAAGATGTACCAGGTCTGTCTGGAAAATGTCCAGCCATTGCTAATATAACAAGAATGGTTTATACAACATTGATGTAACCTGGCAGCCAAGTAGATTAGACAAGAATGCACATGTGTGAGCAATGATGACTTCACTATACTGGTTAGTGGGGAAGATAGATGCTGTTGAGTGAGCATGTGTACTGTGTGGCCATTGCATTCAAAATGACTGAGTGAACAGAGCAATGAATCTGCATCAGATTTTGTGTTAAGTTTGATATTCCTCCACCAAAACTATTTGGACGATTCAGAAGGCCATAGCTATGGGCAACTGCTGATCGGCAGCTTCATCATGACAATATGCCCGCTTATACATCCTGTCTCCTGCAGAGATTTTTAGTGAAACATCAAATGACCCAGGTGACTCAGCCTCCCTGTAACCCAAATTTGACATCCTATGATTTCTGACTTTTCCCGAAATTAAAATCACCTTTGAAAGGAAAGAGAGTTCAGACCATTGAAGAGATTCAGGAAAATACAACAGGGTAGCTGACGGTGATTCCAATGAAACAGGAGTATCAAACTCATTTTCACTAGAGGTCACATCAGCCTCACAGTTGCCTTCAAAGGGCCAAATGATTTTCAAGTCGTTAACAGTTAAGGAATAGTTACATTTATACAGTCCTAAAATTATTTTGACACTTTGGAGGCAACCACGAGGCTGATGTGGCCCCTGGTGAAAATGAGTGTGCAATAAAGGGTTTTGCAGAGTATTTTGAACAGTGTAAGAGACACTGGGAGAACAGTGTGAGTTCCCAAGGTGCCTACTTTGAAGGGGACTGAGGCATCTTTTTTTTATGTACAATGATTCTCGTATCTTGTACCTTCTTTAATAAATGTTTCCATTTTCCATTATTACATGGCTGGATACTTTGTAGACAGACCTCTTGTATACTGAATAAAGAGTGCAGTGAGGTCAGGAAGAAGGTAGTGTATAGGAAGGAAAGTGGAAAAATCAACAGATTGAGGGTGTATTTGAGCAATAAACTGGAAAGTCAGAAAATTAAAAGTAGAGTCAGGTATTCAATGAGTAAACGTGGAGTTGGTTTGATTTTCTGATGATGGTGTCCTTGTGACTATGGAATTGGGTGGCTGAGGGATAGTGGGAGAGAAAGCCATTGAATATGAAGAGGTCAAAGAACAGAACAGCCAGGGTGTTGAAGGGTCCTTTATAGAACATTTAACTTATCCCCATAATAATGGGTATGAAAACTGTGATGTAGGGGCTAATAAATTTTTAATAAATGAGTACACAGAAGGTTAACAGATAATTCCAAGGTAAAAACGAGAGACTAGTACACCCTCAAAAAAAGATGGGGAGTGAACAATGATCTAGAAATGACAAATGAATCAGAAACTACTTTAATTAAACTCTTTTTAAGAAGTGTAGATTCCATTCAATCTCCAAAATGTCAAGATTCACATCAACTTTCTCAAAAATTGATTAATGACCAGCACTTGACCTACAAATGTATGAATTTGTATGAATAAAGTTGATTAAACTTCTTTTGAACTAATTTAGTATTTATATCAAAATCAACATTTTGATATAGCTAACAAACTATGCTTCACTGTCGTTATTTAATTTTAAAATACTCGTGCAGCTGTACCCATACAGAATTCTAATCACATGGGTACTGCATCCCTTGCCTGAACTAGCTGCCTTTACTCATCTTCTTTCTCACTCTAGAAGAGATGACATTACAAGGAATGTCCTTGATTTTTTAAAAATTTATAAATAAATAAATAAATCTTAAATATTTACATTTTAAGTATTAATAACACATTACTTACCTCTAACCTTACAATTAAATACAATGCACCAATTTGTAAAGATTCTTAGAGCTACCTATCTAGACTGCTCAGGCTAGTCTTTGGGAAATTCTTTTTCCCCTTTGTTGTTTCTATTGCCCAATATGAAGATGGAGTTGGATGTCAAAAGTAGTACGTAGTTAAACTTCTACAAGACTTTTCTCTGTTCTCAAGAGCTGACCTATACATACCTATGGTTAGTTATTTGTAATTATTATTTCCTTTACCTACAATAAGCCAGAGGCTTAATTTCAAGTTTGTCCTTGGACATGATTCCTTTCAAGAAACTCAGATTTTTACCTGACTTTGGTGTGGCTTTCAAATGTGTCATTTAAAACTCTGTCATTTAATTTTATTTTCATGAAAAATGAGGAATTGGCTTTAAAGTGAGAAGTCTGAGGGTAGAACTGCTTCCTGAAATTGTTATTTTCTGGGTGCTTTCCCATTTCCTTTGATTATTTCAATCCCTCTCCCACCTCACTAAGCTCTCTATTAAACACTTCCATTAAATCCCTCCGAGAGTGCCACTTATTCCCTACTGGGATCCTCACTTTCCTTACCAAAAAATTCTAATTGTGTTCAGTGTTCTTCAAACTCTACTTACCCAGACAGGTGTTTGGGAACCAGTAATGACAGGTCAAAATGTGCTCCACAGAGCACTAGTTCTAGAGTCCACCTTGGCCAGACACTACCCTGATTTTCACTTAAACCTCATAAGGAACTAAGCAAGCATGTGTGCCCATCATCTGGTCTTGCTTATGTAGTTGCAATGCCAGTGTACATGGGTGATGCTTGCTCATTATTATGTACACAGTGGGCAAAGGAGCAAGATGGCACTGGGGGGGGGGCGGCAAAATTGTAGCCAGATGACAGATGATGGTGATGTAGTTTGCTAAAGACAACTTTTGTAACCACACATACAGGTGGTATTTTAGGGTGATATATTTGGGAGCATGCGAAGGTTAGTCTAGTGACCTGGCCAAATCCCTCCTCAAAGAGACAGAGTATTTCATTACCATGAACCAGAGCAAGTCTCCAGCCAGAAAAGGGGGAAACTCAAAATTTATGCTCACTAAATATCCCTCCTCAGCCCCCTCTTGGTATGCTGTGCTGGGGATATATACTTTGCACTGATCACAGGAAACCATGACTTTTATAAGACATGTCAAATGGTTCATTTTCACAGAGCCATTGACTCACTCTTTTGTGAGATATTTTGAGCTCTTTGGGAAGCTGTTAAAGGTTATTAGAAAAAAATACGCAGTATCGTCAAACATATCTGAAAAACACTATGTTAAACAAAATGAATCAGTTTTCTGCAGAAATGCTCAGAAGGTTTGATATGCTACTATGCATTACAAATTTGGTATGTCATGTTTCCCAGCCTGCACATAACAGGGAACCTTTTTGTCCGAGCACCCATGACATGTTGGTAACATTCTCCTGTGACTGGAAATATTGTTGGTGTGTGGGCGGGGTGGGGGAGGTGTTATTGAAATGAGTAGGATAGTAAGCAGGTATTCAGTGGAAGGAGTTCAGTCTCCATCAATCCTCTGGCTGTTGTTGAACCAGAAACAGGAGTCTCTGTGAAAGCTGACTGAATTGTACAGCTTATTGAATCTGAGCACTTCATTTCAAATTTGGCAACATCCCTGATTGTCAGAGGTTTTTAATCTGGTACAAAAGGTTACAGAAAAATGCTGCTGCCCAAATCTGGCAGCCCGTGGAAGGCTTTTTAATTAACTTTAAAAGGTCTACATGAGTCCTGCTCATGGCAGGATATATAAAACACCCGTACCCATCACTGGAGAGAGGGAAGCAACTGGAGTTATTCCAAACCCATTTCACGGACATTTTTAGAAAGAGTGAATTTCTTGTTTTGAAATTCAAGTTTGCAAATGATTTGATTTTCGTTATAAAATAAAATCTTACCAACAGGGTCAGTGAAGCCTTTATTCCAATTTTATTGTCCTTTCAGAATTAAATTAATACTGAGATGTTTGTTCTCTTCCAGGTATAGGTAACACAAGCAAGATAAGATACTCATGGGATGCTATAAATGATGACACTGGAACAGAATGACCTTAAAACTTAAATAAATCTTCAGTGAAGACGAAACAGCAGGAAGTCATTCTAAGCAAAGCCTGGTGACTCTCTGGCAATGCAATGTGGACCTGGCATGGTGACACCAGGCTGAAAAATTGGCACAATGACCCCAGTTGGGTCCTAGTTTCTCCCTGTTGCCGTGAATGGGCAGACTATTGTAGTTGTTTCAAGGATAATTTTTGTACCTTATCCCTCTAACTCCAGAATGCCAGTGAAGGGATTCAACAAACTGCATTGTTGAGGATAGAAGTATAGGGTTGGCTATTAAGTATAAAAGAGTTCACTATGCAAAGCCATCTAATTCTAAATTTGCAACAGCTAGCCTGTGGGAGTAGAACTGGTTGAAAACTATTAGCTACTAATCTATGGACTAGTTAAATAAACTACATACCTCACACATACTTGGGCTACTGTTTTGTTTTCAAATTATTTGTATATGCTGTTGTGATTAGTAAAATTAAAAGCCTAAGTAAGTAAATTAAGTAATGTTTTTGAATGATCATATTTGTTACATATTTTCTCAATCAATGGATCCTAAAAAACAGCCACCACCAGCAGTTTCTCTAAATATTTGGATGTTTAAGAATAAACTTCCCTATAACTGAAAAACTCAGAATTGCAGGTCTAATCTCACTTTGATTTTTAGTCAGATCTGCTCTGAAACCTCCACACACAGGCTTTCTTAAACATCTCCTCAAATGGGAGATTCTCCCTGGCCAAGGTGGAGTGTATTGTTCAGTGTTGAATTACTCATCATTTATTGTATTGAATAAACATCAGAACTCAGTAGTTGTAAAGTACACATTAATTAATTTTCACAGGTTTCCTGTAAACCTGTGGACAGAGTACCACAGTCCAAGGGGGTATCTGGAAATGTATGGAGAGAATAACCCTGCCCACTATGTTGAAACAGGAATCTTCCTTCCAAATACTTCCCAGTGCTGAATAGAAAAGTAGCCCCTATGCTTAATCCACTGAATAAATCATCATTTCAGGCAAACTGGTTATGAAAGAGAATGCTGAGGCCTGCTACTTCCAAGCAGAGGTAGTTTTTGTTTAACCTGAATCAAGACATTTATTGCTGACACGAGAAACTCCAAAGCTGCACATCAGCAGGCTCCTTTCGTAATCACTTGAAGCTCTCCTGTAGTTATTACCAGTCCAACTTGCCAGCCCCAACTGCTATTTGCATTGATGTAGAGAACAGCCTGATTTATTAGCTGTGCTGGAATTATCCACCCTGAGATCTGTACTAATTTTCTTAC
Organism: Anoura caudifer; assembly: GCA_004027475.1. Classification (NCBI taxonomy): domain Eukaryota; kingdom Metazoa; phylum Chordata; class Mammalia; order Chiroptera; family Phyllostomidae; genus Anoura; species Anoura caudifer. Next base: position 30,991 of record PVKU01006371.1, read on the forward strand.
ATAACCAAAAGGAAAGGGTTGCAATTAAGACACCACATTATAAGTTTTCTAAGGAGGTATTCACGATAAGAAAATGGTCAAGCCTGAAGTTAGGCAAAAGTGAATTAAAGACACACACAATTAAACCCACAAAAGTGACTTGTGGTGGTGAACACATGATGCAATATACAGATAATGTATTATAGAATTGTACTCATGAAACCTATATAATTTTATTAACCAATATCATCTCAACAAATTCAATATAAATAAATAAATAAATAAAGCCACAAAGGCAAGGAAATGTTGGTGCAAGGCTGGCAGACCAGCCACAATCACTATTTATAATTTCTTCTATTGGTCTCAGAGCTTGCATCATTGAACATGAGTTCAGAAGGCTCCATGACATTTTTTCAAATTACATTTTATTGACTATGGTAATACAGTTGTCCCAATTTTACACACTTTGTCCCTTTCTACCCAGTGCCCCCTACTCCCTCAGGCCATCCCCAGACCACTGCTCATGTCCATGAGTCATGCTATAAGTTCTTTGGCTACTCCATTCCCTATACTGTACTTTGCATCCCCATGCCTAGTCTGTAACTACCTATTTGTACTTGTTACTCCCTTCACCTCTTCACCCACTCCCCCACACACCACTCCCATTTGACAACCATCAAAACACTTTCCATATCCATGATTCTGTCTCTGTTCTTGTTTGCTTAGTTTGTTTTTTAGATTCAATTTTTGATACATATGTTTTCATAGCCTTTTTATTGTTCACAGTTTTGATCCTTTTTTAAAAAATAAGTGCCTTTAACATTTCATATAATAATGGTTTGGTGATGATGAACTCCTTAGTGTTTTCTTGTCTGGGAAGCTATTTATCTGGCCTTCGATTCTAAATGATAGCTTCCTTGGGTAGAGCAATCTTGGCTCTGGGTCCCTGCTTTTCATGACTTTGTATGTCTTGCCAATCCCATCTAACCTGCAAAGTTTCTTTTGAGAAATCATTTGACATTCTTATGGGAACTACTTTGCAGGTAACTAACTGCTTTTCTTTTGCTACTTTTAAGATTCTCTCTTTATCTTTAAACTCTGTCACTTTAATTGTGATGTATCTTGGAGTGGGCCTCTTTGCATCCATCTTATTTGGAACTCTCTGTGCTTCCTGGACTTGCATGTCTATTTCCTTCACCAAATTACGGAAGGGTTTTTTTTATTCATTATTTTTTTCAAATAAATGTCCAATACCTTGCTCTTTCTCTTCTCCTTCAGGCATCCCTATGATATGAATGTTGTAATACTTAAAGTTGTCCCACAGGCTGCTTGCACTATCCTCATTTTTTTGGATTCTTTTTTTTTCTTGTTGTTCTGATTGTTTATTGCTTCCTTGTGTTCCAAATCATTGATTTTATTCTCAGCTTTATCCACTCTACTGTTGTTTCCCTGTAAATTGTTCTATATTCATTTAGTGAATCCTTCATTTCTGACTGGATCTTTTTTATGCTGTTGACTTCCTCACTAGGTTCCTTGAGCATTCTTATAACCAGTGTTTTGAACTCTGCATCTGATAGATTGCTGACCTCCATTTTGTTTAGCTCTATTTCTGGAGTTTTGATCTGTTCCTTCATTTGGGCTAATATTTCTTTGTCTCCTCATTTTGGTAGCTTCCTATGTTTGTTTCTATGTTAAGTAGAGCTGCTATGACTCCTTGTTTTGGTAGTGTGGCCTAATGTAATAGATATCTTGGAGGGTCCAGTGGCCCAGCCTCCCCTAACACCCAAGCTAGGTACTCTAGTCCACATTTTGTGTGGGCTGAGTGTACTCTCCTCTTGTAGCTGAACATTGATTGCTCTTGGCAGGCCAGTGGAAAGGATTTACCCAGGCTCTTCAGCTGCAAGGACTAGCTTTGACCATTTACCACTACCCTCCACCCTCCACAAAGGATCAACTATACAGGGACAGTGTGGTGATGCTCTGATGTGGTCTGTAGCTGTCCACTGGGTTCATAGGCTCTGGGGTTTCCCAGGTAGTACAGGCCAAGGTCAGCCCCCAATTGTGTTTTGCCCAGGTCCACCCTGCTTAAGCTATAAAGCAGTCTGAGATAGTGGCTACTTGTGCTGGGCTTAGAGGTTCTCAGGTGAAGCCAAGCTGTGAATTTAGGCTGGTTGCTGATAGTGCCAGGCCTGGGGACACTTAGCAAGAAGTACAGGGTGTAGGAACTTGCTGAGGGGAAGTGTTGCTTCTTTGAGAGAATTTAGGAGGTTGTGAAGCATGAGCCAATACCAGCCATTCACATGGAAAAGCCACTGTTAACAGATTGAGTGGGCCAGTAAATTGGGTAGGGGAGAGCCTCAGGGGATCGCCATGGCAGAACCAACCGTGTGAGCCAGGCTGACAGAGTCTCAGAAATGGCATGCACTTAGTGGTTCTGTGGCTTCTGGGGGGAGGGTTCAGAATAAGAACAGTAGCCTTTGTCCACCTTTCTGTCTGGGAGAAAGCTGTCCCCCAGCTCTCACCTCAATGCTAGAAATTTCTGTTCCTCTCCATATGTCACTGGTGCCTTGTAAGCTGCTTCCCTGGTGCTGGAGCTCAGAGGGAGTAAGTCTGAGTAGGTCTGTGTGTGGGTTCTTTAAGAAGAATTGTTTGGGTCTCCAGAAGTTTTTTCTGCCCACTCAATCCATGCTAGGTTTTACAACCAGAATGTATGGGGACATTGTTACAGAAAATAATGACTCTGGCGCGATTTGGGGTGATGGAGTGAGGCTTTATTACACGCGTGGACCCAGAGGAGGCAGTCTCCAAATTCTGGGCCCCGAACCTTGGCTGGGCAGGGCTTTTATTGCTCTCTGGATGCCCTATCCTATGTGGCAAAAGCAGGAGGTACAGAAGCTGATGCAAAAATAACTCTAGCCTTGAGGTGTCCTTATCGGAAGCTGGGTGTATAGAAGCCAAAGCAGAAGTTATGACTACCTAACTGAAACCCAACAGTTTTGCTATTTCTAAGTAACCTAAACAAAACTCTTTCCCAGTTCCTGGTCCCTCTTCTGGGTCACTTTGTCCTAGTTGACTTTTCTTCAACATAACTTCCTGATACTAGAACCCTGGATTGGAAGGCCCAGTGTGGTGCTGGGATCCCTTGCTCCTAAGATATCCCTCACAGATTTTTATCCAGCACACATGGGTGTAGGACCAGCCCATCCCATGTCTGTGCCCCTCCTGCCAGTCTGGATGGATGTGGTTTATTTAATTCTATAGTTGTCAGACTTCCATTCAACTCAAGATGGTTCTTTGTGATTGTTGTTCTATAGTTTAGCTGTAATTTTGATGTGGTGTGCAAGAAGGTGATCTATGTTTAACTATACCACCATCTTGACAAGAAGTCTCTATGGCATTTTGTAAAACCAAGGGTTTGTAAGCAAAAGAAATGTGTCCCATCTTCCACTCGGGGTTCCCTGCCTCCTTAAAACTGCAGCTCAGCTTTAGTTATATTTCTATAAGTACATTTTATAAATATATACCATGCAAATAGACATATAGATATAGGTATAGATAAACTTATAAATATATTATAAATAAAATAGACCCCAAATACCTACCATCATCATTTTAAACACAGGTGGAAATGCTTCCACTTTCAAAATTCGCTAAGGTTTTGCTATTCAATTGCAGATACTTGCAAATAAATTGCTCTAATCATACAGCATTCCCCCTCTACATAGGTTTAGAATAGATATTGAACGCTAGAGGCATACTCCCACCTCAGGACATCTGTTTAATCCTGCCAGCCTTCCCCTTGGAATTTTCATTCCCCTAATTACCTGCTCTGTTCACTCCCTCATGTCCTCCAAAACTTGATTCCAATGTTACTTCAGCTAAACCTTCCTAAATAAGCTATTTAAACTGCAACCCCCTCCCCTACCACCTCTTCTGCTTTTTCTCCATAGCACTTAGCACCTTCTAATATACTATTTAATTTATTTAGTTTTTAACAGTGTCTTTCTCAAACACCCCAGCATCTCTTTCTCTCACAGACACACACACACCACACACTCATGTGCACACACATGTGCACTAGAATTCAAGCTCCATGAAGACAAGAAATTTTGTCTGTTTCACTCCCTGCTGTATCCCTAATGTCTATAAGAGTATTTGGCACATTACAGATGATCACTCAGTGTCTGTGGTGTGGGAAAAAAGAAAGAGGCAATAGCAGGCTATAGAGGTACAAGACTGAAGTTATCTTCTAGATGATTTTAAAATTTGTCTTCATATTATACCTACTCAATACCAGGACTAATAAAGGAATGCTTGTTTTCATTTCTTTTCTAAACCTGGTATACTTGAAGTAAACTTTATGAATTAGATCTATTGTTTGGTTGCTGAAATCACAGGTACAAGTGAATGATCTGGAATGAGGCACATATTTGTTAGACTTTAGCTCACATCAGAATCCCTGGGAGAGGTTGTTAAAACACAGATTGCTAATCCTCACCCCTGGAGTTTGAAATTCAGCATGTCTGTGGTGTTGCCCCAGAATTTTCATTTCTAACAAGCTCCCAGGTGGTGTTGATGCCACTGGTGTAGGGAGCCATATTTTGATGTTTCAGAGTAAATACAGATCAGCTATTGATGCTTTCCTGATTGGTTTTCTCCTGTGTATTTTTTTTTTTTTTTTTTGCAGAAACCAATAGCATTTTCTTTCCTTTCAATACCTGAAAGTAAGTAAATCTTAACACAGTTTGGATGTCTTAGGTCTTCACATCAGTACCTATTTTCTTACATACCTAGTTTGACACAAAAGAGAAGAGGGACTAATAAAATGACCACTCAGCCAGCTAAGCAGGCAAGTACACAAAAAGACCTTTTAATTGTTCTTTTGACTTTTTTTCATCCTTTCTTTCCACTGTCAGTTTTCACACACACACACACACACACACACACACACACACACACACACACATGAAAGGATATAGGTCACCCTGGAAATCCACCCCCAACCGTAATATAGGAGCTCCTCTGACTCATCAAATAAAAAGGCTGGTGCTCTTCCCCTCAGTAGCAGATACTTTGAATTCCCCATACCACAAACCCTCAGCCACCTCTGATTTTGGCTGAACTGTGGAAGAGTGTTTTCAGCTTAGTTTCACCTTCTGCCATACATAAAAAAGAGAGGCCACTTGAAGGACACCAAGATGAACTCTGTGATGGTTAGGCTCTGAGAATGCATGGTCCTTCAGATACCTAAAAAGAAAAGCAACCCAAACCATAATTTTCCATCCCTACTTACCATCATCAGGGCAGGAAGCTCTAAGTCCCTATTTTGTCCACAGGGAATTGGATCATGGCTCAGATGCAAGCTGAGGGTAACTACATGTGGGCTGAGCAACACATTCAGAGCACCCTCAATAGGGGGACATTTCTGGGCCAACAAGCCACTCAAATCCTCTCTCTATCCATTCAATTTCCCTTCTGGAATTTCAACAAGAATGAGGTATGTTCCTTTTCTCCTGACCATGGCCCCAAGCCATTTAGTACTATTCTCCAGATTACCAATGAAGCCTACAGCTCATACTTCAGCCCAGAGAATTTAGCTCTCATAGGATTATGTTGCTGAAGGGGCAATTTCTTCTTCCACCACAAATTCCTCTGTACCATCAATCACAGATTACTTTTGCTAAGGGATATTTATTGTGTTATTTCCTTAGGATACTTAGAAATCTGACCAACTAGCCTGGAGAAGCCCATAATCACATCACAAGATAAATTTGCCTTCTAGCAGGCATAGGAAAAATAGAAGCATGCGAGGATAAACTGAGCGCTGGCCAATTGATACAACTCTCTAGCAACCCTCTGCTGACTTTAAAAGACAAGCAAGACCTCCATCTCATTCTACCCATTATTCCTCTTGGAAAGATGTATCAAAATCAAGGGTTTTCACTCTGCCCACAAGAATGAGTACTGATCTGCTGGGTCAAATTGCAAGATTCTTAATGGATCATATTTTCTAACTGGTGGAATTACAGTGGGTTCTGTGGGAGACAGGAAGGGCACAAAGGAGGAACCAGGGAGACCAGAATGATTTTTTAAAATAAATTGTATCATGATGGCCTATGCTAAGCTATGAAGGTCAATATTGCTGACTTCCTAATCTTCGATTATTAATAATTTTGGATTTTACCCTGTTCAGCCTGTTCTTTAGTCACAAGCAGCGGAAATCATCCCTGGCTAACTTTAACCAAAAGGACTTTGCAGAATTGAAGGAAGGCTGAAAAATCAGGCCTTGGGAAGGGTAAGAGATTCAGTGGTTCTAGGAAGCTCAGTCAGAAACTTGTAAAACACCCTCTCTGTGTGAAGATGTCACAATGACTTGGCCCTCATGATTTTTCATCGTTGGTCATACTGCTTACGATTGAAATCCTCAAGACATACAGGGGGTGGCAGGCAAAAAAAAAAAAAACAACAGAATTATCATCTGTAGGGCAGCCCCTTGTAGTACAGGCTTCCCCTGCTAGGTGACCGTTCTAGGAACCTATCTGTATCAGTGTCCATCTGGTGTCATGTCAAATGCAGAGGCTGCATTTGACTTCAGTGAATTTTTTTGAAGACTCGATGCAGTTGCCCATTTCATGATGGGTGATTTACGAATGCACCTGCCTACACTACACTGTTTAGCAGTTTTTGACCAAAAACAATGGCATGAGCCCCCATGCCCCACCCTCCCTATTTACCCAGTCTCACCTTGAGCAACTTTTTTTCTTTTCCCAGATAAAAAAAGTCCTCAAAGGGAAATGTCTTACCAATGTGAAACAGATGAAACAAAAAACAGCAGAAGCACAAAAAGGCATCAACATCAGTGAGTTCCAAAACTGTTTTGACCAGTGGGGAAAAAAAACATGTCAAGAGGTGTATTGCATCAAATGGAGAGTACTTTGAAGGTGACTGAAGTTTAAACATGTAAGAATAAATACACAATTTTTAATAAATAAATTCTGGCTTTTCTTAGGCCCCTTCTTGTACACTCTGATTGGCCTAGCATGTGTGATGTCCTCAACTTCTTGGCCACTGGGACCATATAGAATGAGGGAAGAGGGTGTGTCTCATTATCAAAAAGGGGAATAACCCTCACATTTGTCATTAAAGGACTATAGCTCTACCCATAGCTATGTCCCATAGCTCTACCACTGTTGTACCACTTGCCCCATTTCCCCTACCAAGGTCCAATGTTTGCAATTCATCAAACCCTTTCACGACTGCATGCCTTCACACTTACTATTTTCTCTTCCTGGAATACAGTTCATCCCAGTCTTCACCTGGTGAGCTCCTTCTCTCCTCTAAAGTCTCAGAGTGACCCATTCATGAACCTTTCCCACTACCTCCAATCTAAACTAGATTCTTTGCTTGTTCTTCAGAGCACATAGTATAATTTATTCTTATCATTGTGCCTTATTCTGTTTAATGTCTGTCTCCTGACCAGGCTGTAAGCTCCAAAACAACATGATTAACATCTATTTGGTGCTCAACTCTTTCCCCACTGCCTAGCAGGTAGATAAAACTCAGCATATATGTGTTAAGGAACACAGGGGAAGGAGAAGTTTCTTGCTTTCCTCTGGTACTGGAGGTAGGAGTTAGAACACCTTTTCCCTTTGAAGAATAAGATTTTGGTTTGGAAGAAGACCCACTGGGCCTCTAGCCAGCTCCCTGAAGTCCAGTGTAGTTCACAAAAGTTCAGCATTGGGGTTTGGAAACAAAGCAACAGCTCACACACACACAAAAAAAATACTGCTTCACCACTGTTTGTCACTCTTTCTCCTGGGCATATTATTTCTCCAGGTATCTCATGAGTAGGGGTAACAGATCATGGTAAGACTGAGGTATCAAATCCCCAGTGTCATTTCATAGTATCAGAAATCACCACAATTTATATCATCTGCCCATGAATGTTTTTATATTAAACATAAAAATAAGGTAAGGGAAAACATTAATCCATGCCCCTTGTGGTACAAGCTCTAAAGAAGGGATGGATAAATGTACATATATTTTTCAGCAATGACTACTAAGGAAGGAAGCCTTACCACCTGCCAATATCATCATTTAAATAAGGAGGGTGGAAATGGGAGGGAGGTGGGGATGGCTGGGGCAGTGGGCTGAGTTGGGAGTAAAAGAAAACTGTACAAGAACAAAAATTAAAAGAAAGAAAGAAAGAAAGAAAGAAAGAAAGAAAGAAAGAAAGAAAGAAAGAAAGAAAGAAAGAAAGAAAGAAGGAAAGAAAGAAAGAAAGGAAGGAAGGAAGGAAGGGAGGAAGGAAGAAAGAAAGAAAGAAAGAAAGAAAGAAAGAAAGAAAGAAAGAAAGAAAGAAAGATAGTGCTAGTGTCCTAGTTAAGTTTTTTTTATTTTATTCTTTTTTATTGTTGTCCAAGTACAGTTTTCTGCTTTTTCCCCCCACCCCTCTCTACCACCCTAGCGATCCCCACATCCCACCCTCAATCCTATCCCCCTTTGGCTTTGTCCATGAGTCCTTTAAACATGTTCCTTGACAACCCTTCCCCTTTTGCCCCCATTATTCCCTCCCCCCTCACCTCTGGTTACTCTCAGTTTGCTCTTTATTTCAATATCTCTGGTTATATTTTGCTTGCTTAATTGCCTTGTTGATTAGGTTCCACTTATAGGTGAAATCATATGGTATTTGTCTTTCACCGCCTGGCTTATTTCACTTAGCATAATGCTCTCCAGATCCATCCATGCTGTCACAAATGGTAGGAGCACCTTCTTTCTTTCTGCTGGGTAGTATTCCATTGTGTAAATGCACCAGAGTTTTTTGATCCACTCATTCACTAATGGGAACTTAGGCTGTTTCCAACATATGGCTATTGTAAATTGTGCTGCTTTGAACATTGGGGTGCATAGGTGATTTTGAATTGGTGTTTCAGGATTCTTAGGGTATAATCCCTGCAGTGGGGTTGCCAGGTCAAAAGGCAGTTCCATTTCTAGTTTTCTGAGGAAATTCCATACTGTTTTCCACCATGGCTGCACCAGTCTGCATTCCCACCAACAGTGTACTACGGTTGATAGTTATGATGGCCATTCTTGACAAGTGTGAGGTGATATTTCATTGTCATTTTAATTTGCATCTCTCTGATGCCTAGTGATGCTGAACATCTTTTCATATGTCTCTGGGCCTTCTGTATATCCTCCTTGGTGAAGTGCCTGTTCAGGTTCTTTACCCATTTTTTAATTGGGTTGTTTGTCTCCTGGAGTGGAGTCGTGTGAGTTCTTTGTGTATTTTGGAGATCAAACCCTTGTCCAAGGTATCATGGCAAATATATTTTCCCATACAGTTGGTTCCCTTTCCATTTTGCTGATGCTTTCTTTAGCCATGAACATGCTGTTTATTTTGATGAAGTCCCATTTGTTTATTCTTTCCTTTATGTCCCTTGCTCTAGGGGACATATTGGTGAAAATATTGCTGCATGGAATATCTGAGATTTTCATGCCTATGTTCTCCTCTAGGACTTTTATGGTGTCATGACTTAAATTTAAGTCCTTTATCCATCTTGAGTTTATTTTTGTGTATGGTGTAAGTTAGTTGTCGAGTCTCATTTTTTGCATGTAGCTGTCCTGATATAGCAATACCATTTGTTGAAGAGGTTATTTTTACTCAATTTTTCCTTCTGACCCCTTTGTTGAATATTAATTGAACATAGATATTTGGGTTTACTTCTGGGCTTTCTATTCTGCTCCATTGATCTTTGTGTCTGTTCTTATGCCAGTATCACATGTTCTGATTACTGTGGCCTTGCAATATAGTTTGATACCAGGTATTGTGATCCCTCCTAGTTTGTATTCTGTCTCAAAATTGCTGTGGCTATTTGGGGTCATTTATGGTTCCATATAAATTTTTGAAATGTTTGTTCTATATCTCTGAAATATATCATTGGTATTTTAGTAGGGATTATGTTGAATCTATAAATTGTTTAAGTTAGTATGGACATTTTGATGATGTTTATTTATCCAATTTATGAACACGATACATGCTTCCATTTGTTTGTGTCTCCCTTAATTTCTTTCTTCAGTGTTGTGTAGTTTTCTGAATACAGGTCTTTCACCTCCTTGGTTAGATTTATTGCTAGGTACTTTATTTTTCTTGTTGCTATATCAAATGGCATTTTTCCTGATTTCTATTTCTGATATTTCATTGTTGGTATACAAAAATGCCTTCAATTTCTGAATATTGTCTTTGTATCCCACTGTTTGCCAAATATACTCACTAGGCCAAGAAGTTTTTTGGTAGAGTCTATAGGGTTTTCTATATACACTATCATGTCTTCTGCAAATAATGACAGTTTTGCTTCCTCCTTTCCAATTTGGATGCCTTTCATTTATTTTTCTTTTCTGATTGCTGTTGCTAGGACTTCCAATACTATGCTGACTAGAAGTGATGAAAGCAGACATCCTTCCCTTGTTCCTGATCTTAGTGGGAAAGCTTTTAGTTTTTTCCAACTGAGTATGATGTTGGCTGTAGATTTCTAGTATGTGGCCTTTATTATGTTGAGGTATGCTCCCTCTCCTCTCACTTTCCTGAGTGTTTTTATAATAAATGAGTGCTGTACCTTATCAAATTTTTCTGCATATGTTGATATGATTGCATGATTTTTGTCTTTTATTTTATGTGATGCATTACATTTATTGTTTTGGGAAATTGTACTATCCTTGCATCCCAGGGATGAATCCCACTTGATCATGGTGTCTGATCTTTTTAATGTATTGCTGGATGTGGTTTGCCAATATTTTGTTGAAGACTTTAGCATTTATGTTCATAAGCAAAATTGCCCAGTAGTATTCTTTCTTTGTTGTGCCTTTATCTGGTTTTGAAATTTGGATGATGCTGGCTTCATAAAAACAGTTTTGAGTCTTCCCTCATCTTGGATTATTTTGGAACAGTCTGTGAAGGATGGGATTACCACTTCCTTAAAAGTTTTGTAAAATTCTCCTGTGAAACCATCTGATCCAGGGGTTTTGTGTGCAAGGAGTTTTTTGATTACTACTTCAATATCATCAGCTACTATCCATCTGTTCAGGTTTTCTGCTTCTTCACTCAATTTTGGAAGATTATATTTTTCTAGAAATTTGTTGATTTCATCCTGGTTTTCAAATTTCTTGGCATATAGTTCTTCATAGTAATTTCTTACAGTCCTTTGTATTTCTGTGGTATCAAGTATAATCTCTCTGTTTCATTTCTGATTTTGTTTATTTTGGTCCTCTCCTTTTTTCTTGATGAGTCTGCTTAAGGGCTTGTCAATTTTGTTTATCTTTTGGAAGAACCAGCTCCTGGATTATTGATTCTTTGAATTGTTCTTTTAGTCTCTACATCATTTAATTCTGCTCTGATCTTGGTTATTTCCTTCCTTCTACTCACTCTGGGCTTTGTTTGTTATTGTTCCTCCAGTTCTTGTAGATGTAGGGTCAGGTTGTTTATTTGAAATGTTTCTATCTTTTTTAGATAGGCCTGTCTCACTATGAACTTCCCTCTCAAGACCGTTTTGCTGTGTCCCATAAGTTTTGGACTGTTGTGAGTTTATTTTCATTTACTTCCAGTAACATTTTTATTTCTTCCTTGATCTTGTTATTAATCCATTCAGTGTTTAATAGCATGCAATTCAATGTCCATGAATTTTAAGGTTTTTTAATTTATTTTCCTTCAGGTTGGTTTCTAGATTCAGTCCCTTGTGATCTGAGAAAATGCTTGATATGATTTCAATTTTCTTGAGTTTTTTGAGACTCGTTTTCTGTCCTTTATGTGGTCTGTCTCAGAAAATGGTCCATGTGAATTTGGAAAGAATGTGTATTTTGCTTCTTTGGTGTGAAAGATCATATATGTATAAATTATATATATGTTAAATCCACTTGATCTAAGGCATTGTCAAAGCCACAATATCCTTGCTGATATTTTGTTTGGAAGATCTATCCATTTTTGACAGTGGGGTTTTAAAATCCCCTAGTATAAGTGTGTTGCTGTCTATATCTTTGTTGAAGTCCTCAAAGACTTTGCTTATATATTTGAATGCTCCTATGTTTGGTGCATATATGTTTATAATGTTTATGTCTTTTTGATGGATTCTTCCCTTGGGTATTATGATGTGTTCTTCTGTGTCTCTTTTTATGGTCTTGTTTTGAAGTCTGTTTTATCCGATGTGAATATTGCTACCCTGGCTTTTTTTCCTGTCCATTTGCTTGGAATATTTTTTTCAACCCTTCATTTTCAGTCTGTGTAGGTCTTTTGTTCTGAGGTGGGTCTCTTGTAGGCAGCATATATGCAGGTCATGTTTTCTTATCCATTCAGCTACTCTCTGTCTCTTGATTGGAGCATTTAATCCATTTACATTAAAGATTATTATTGGCCCTGGCTGATGTGGCTTAGTGGATTGAGCACTGACCTGTGAACCAAAAGGTCATTGGTTTGATTCCTGGTCATGACACATGCCTGAATTGTGGGCCAGATCCCCAGTTGGGGGAATAAAGGAGGCAAGCACACATTGATGTTATCTTTCCCTCTCTCTCTCCCTGCCCCTCTCTCTAAAAGCAAATAAATAAAATCTTTAAAAAATGATTATTATTGATATGTACTTATGCATTGCCATTTTACTCCCTTCATACCTGTGTTCCTCTCTCTCACACTCTTTTTCTTTATCTTCTTAAAGCAGCCCCTTTAGCATCTCTTGCAGAGCTGGTTTGGTGGAGGTGTATTCTTTCAGCCTTCTTTTGTCTGGGAAACTCCTTATTTCACCTTACATTTTAATCAAGAGCCTTGCCAAATAGACTAGTTTTGGTTGTAATCCTTTGCTTTTCATTACTTGGAGTATTTCATGTCATTCCCTTCTGGCTTGTGGTGTTTCTGTTGAGAAAGCTACTAGCCTTACCAGGGTTCCCTTGTAAGTTACTTCCTGTTTCTCTCTTGTTACCTTTAAGATTCTCTTTGTCTTGGAATTTTGCTATTTTAGTTATGATGTGTCTTGAAGTGGGACTCTTTGGGTTCCTCTTAATTGGGAACCTCTCTGCTTCCTGGGCATCCATGGGTTTTTCTCTCATCAAATTAGGGAAGTTTTCCATCAACACTTTTCAAACAGGTTTTCTATCCCTTGCTCTTCTTCTTCAACTTCTGGTGTCCCTATTATATGGATATTATTATGTTTCATGCTGTCTTGCAGTACCCTTAATCCCTCTTCATTCTTTTTGAGACTTTTTTCCTTTCCTGCTCTTTCTGGGAGTTTTCTCTACCTTGTCCTCCAGCTTGCTGATTTGATCACCTGCTTCATCTCTCCTGGTTTTGATTCCTTCTACTGTGTTCTTCAATCAGACATTGTGTTCATTTCTTGGCTCTTATTGATAATTTCTATGTCCTTTTTCATGTCAATACATTTTTCTAGTAATTTCCTCATAGTTTCCCTGTATTTTTTTTTTGGTAATTCTCAGTGACCTTATTGAGCTTTCTTGAAACCATTGTTTTGTACTCAATATCTGATAGTTGACTATCCTTTATTTCATTTAGCATTCTTTCTCATGATTCCTCCTTTCCATTCATTTGTGGTTTCTTTCTCTTCCCATTGTTTGTGAGACTCTTCTTGTTAGCCTCTGCTTCTTAAATTGATCTGTTTTGACTCCCTGAGTATGTTGTGTGAACTCTATGGCAGGAGACCTGGGAGATTCAGTAGTGCAGTCTCCCTGAGCTCCTGAACTTGATGTTTGTGGGATGCCCTTTATGCTGTTTATGTTGGCTCTCTGGATGTAACTGGGTTTTTATTGTTGTTGGGTCATTCTTTCCTGGGTCGTTCCCTCCTGCTGGTTGGCTGAAGGTTCCTCCACCCACTATGTCTTGAATGCTGTTGTGCAGGTGCTGCCAGAACAAAACCAAAAAAACTCAGGAAACAAACCCATATCCACAAAAATATCTCCCCTCCACAATCCCACTATCAACAGCAAATGAAACAGTATTAATAAGGGTGTAAAGAAATTAAGACTATTATAAGAAAGGAGAGAAATGAACTATAGTATGAATTCTAGTGACTTAATATGCACAAACTTGCTGGACAAGAAATGAATGTTAAAAAGCTGTGCAGGAAGGGAAATAGTGACAATCATGGTGAAGACCACAGTGGATTTCATCTCAGTAGCTTATAGTATTCACCACTGTTTTTCCTTTGTGAATCTGCCTCTGGTGATGTCAAATGTTGACCCTGTCTAACCTTAGGCAGCGTTCTCAGAGACTGCTAGGGATCTACTGTCTGTGGCTGCCTCCTTCAGTTGTTAATATAGTCACTCTACACCCAGCAGTTTGGCTTAAGCCCCATTGGTTGGAGCAGAACCCCTCCTGGAGTTGGGGCTTTTGTTTCTCCTTAGGCTGCTGCTGCTTGGAAGGGAGTGGTCTGCCTGTGCAGGATGGCTGCTATGGTATGGGTATTGACTCAGCACCAGGATCCCAGCATCTGCTCTCTCAGTTCTCCACCCAAAGCTTCTACCCCCAATGTCTCCTCAGGCATCTCTAGCTCACTCTGCCCCTGCCTTTGCCAGAGCCCTGGGTAAATGCCTACAAATGAAAATGTATGCATTCACCTTTTTAACAGCTCTTTGTATCTGCAGGCATCCATCTCTGGCAGATAGCAACCCTGCCACTTTTTGCCACCAGTTGTTATCTGTGTACTTTTTGGGCTCTGGTGCTCTAGGCTGGGGATCCCAGCTTAGGGTTTAGACCCCATTTTTCTCAGGGGGATACAACTGGCTGCTTATTTATCCCTCCAGGACTGCCACCTGTGGGCACCCAGCCAGCTCCCTGGAGTTTCCACCACACTTCTTACCAGTCAGTGAGTGCTAAATCTGATTCTCCTGTCTGACCAAGGTTATAAGTCTTTTCTCTTGCTATTGTTCAGTTGTTTGTTCTAGGTGATTTCTCCACAATTTAGTTGTGATTCCAGGATTGTCCAGGAAGGAGGTTAGTGTGGCTTCAGTTCACTCCTCCACCATCTTTTTCAGTGTAGTTAAGCTGTTGGCCTCTGTAGCAGATTGCCCTGAGTTTGAGTCTTGACTCAGTTACCTAACTGTGTGATCTGAACAGTTTACTTAACTTCTTTGCACCCAAGTCTCCTTATCTGTAAAATGAGACTAAGGGGCTGCTGGAATGTCCACATGTGGAATAAATGTACATGGTTTAACACATGAGCCTGGCCCATGGTGAACAACAATAAATGTTTGTTAGCCATTATCATGAGCCTAAGGTGATCAGTATGGTCACATGTATAAAAGATTATTTTAATGAGTTTTGTGGAGGGGGCTATTAAAGCAGGATGAAAGGTAGTTTGAGGTAGGTGAGAGAACCTGAACTCTTCTGCTTTAGTAATTAATAGAAAGGTTGGTGTCCAGGGGCTGGATACCAGAGAAGAGAAATAGGAGAACATCAAAGGTAGGAAGGATACACTGGGAATTTTGCACTTGTAACAGTATATATTTATAATAGTCAATTTTAAGTTTTTGCTGTGGTGGCTTATACCATCAAAAGGCTGCTATGCACAACTGCCTTGGACGGATGATGCTTTGAGAAAATTGAGGAAAGGGAGACCTTTCCCTTTAAGGGTCAAATTTGAAGGGTCAAAAAGGTCAATAGCCACAGAACCCAGAGTCATAGTGAGGAGCTCAGGGCTACCAAGAACCTGGGGCAGTATCTTAGACACAGGAAAATGTAAGCTTCCCTTTAGAAGAGGTTGTTGGGCTTCTGGCCATATGCAGGGTGATCCCTATACTTTGATTAAGCATAATTCATGAAGTAATGAAAGTTCAACTTTACTATTATTTTGTTCTCATACTGCCCCTTTAATGTTAATTCAACAAGAACTACTTTCTGTGCCCTTGAATGAAAATACCCATGAATTTTCTGCTCGATCTTAGGTAAAACACAGTCCTGTGCACATTTCGCACCCCCAAAGAATCTCAATTTAGAAACTGGAATGTCCAGTCTAAAACAGAAAGCAAAAATACACTTAATTTAGCCTTGTAACTTCTCACATTCCCAGCTGGATCTTCAGATTGGAATCTTGCAGAGGGAAGATGTGGAAGGTTGGCCTTGGTCTACTTCTCCACCTTGAACATGACCTCTCTTCCCTATCACCATTCCCGCCCCCCACCCTGAAAAGATGTCTGGCCAAATTCCAATACCTCCAGGGTAGTTGTTTTTGTTATCTATTGCTTCATTAAAAAACTCCAAAACTTGCTGAGTTAAAACAACAATGACATTATAGCTCAAAATTCTGCTATCTGGGCTGGGTTCAGCTGAACAGATTTGCCTCGTGTGGAATCTGCTGAGGCTTTAACATTCGAAATAGAGCCTTAGCTGGGATGACTGAAACAGTGGGGGTCTGGCCAAAGATGTGTCTCACTCTTCATTATCTCTCCACATGGCTAGCTTGAGCTTCCTCAAAACATGGTAGTCTCAGGATATTCAGACTTATTACCTGACTTCTGACTTCTAAATAAAAAGTCCAAGCCACCAGTGATTTTAAAGCCTAAAAGCAATTTCTGATACAGTCTATTGATCAAAGCAAGTCAAAAGGACAGTCTACTTTCAAAGAGAAGAGATATAGACTCCACCTCTCAGTGAGCAGGGCCTGATATGTGTAGAGATGGGAGGAATTGCTGGTGGCCATATTTGGAAACTATATGCCACAGTGATGGTGGTAGCAGGTAGGAGTAAAAAATCTGAGTTAAGTAACTTGTATTCTACTTTCTGTTCATGGCAGATGTTTGAAAATGAGTCTTTCTTTCATCATGTCCTCAGGAAGTCCAGTAACCAGGCAACTCTTTCTATACTTCTCATTCCGGCAACTATATCCCTGAATCCCATGGTCACCTGTGATTACTTCCTTAGTCACTAAGAATCTCAAATAAAAGGAAAATTAATTCAAACCTGGTCTGAGACAGAATCTTACAGGATGTAATTCAAAATTCCTTTTCTGCAAAAAGTACTTAGTAAATTTTCTAATAAACTCAGTAAGATTGCCCTGGCTCTAGGAAACTAATTACTCAACCACCCAGTTGACTGGCAGCAGATTGTAAGTCAAGAGTCTAGTGATTTTAAACTAGCTGGTTATTGTATTTTGTACCAACAATTATCTAACCAGTCTCTGTTCCTACAAAATGTCCCTACTAAGAGTACATCTTCAAACTGGTCCATAAAGTTCCTCTTCTTTCACATGCATGATTATAAAAAAAAAAGTTTTAAATGCATGCTTATAACTAAATTGAATGAAATTTTCTTTAATGTACATCCAAGCATGTACATCCAAGTTGTTGGTGCTGATGTCTCTCTCTCTTTCTCTCTCTCTCTCTCTCTCTCTCTCTCTCTCTCTCTCTCTCTCTCTCTCTCTCTCTGTTAGAAAAAAATCCTGAAGGACCTCATGCTAGTTCTCTAACAGACCTCATCTATCTGGTTCTTAAGATACCCTTTCCCATCCCTTGCCTGATCAAGCCCTGTACAGGACAGCATAGCTACCTCTACCCTGACACCACAGACAGCTCTAGCTTCCTCAGGTGAGGGTCAGGCCCCAATCACTAGGTACTCAACTAAATTAAACGCATGTCACACCCTCTGAGTCATACTGCAAGAAAGAAGTCCCAACTTCAATACTTCCCATTCACTACTGAGAAAGGTAGACTTTCAAGGATAATGGAATCCATTCTCAAAAATATAATTTTAAAATTGCATTTTGGTCTTGCACTTTAATTGAGAATTTTATGCGTGTTTCATCTTGGAGTCTCAAACTTAACTTTTATCTCATAGTTACTTATGTAATAAAAGCTTAAGCTATTTTTATTTTACTATTAAAGAAAAGAGCTACCCCATATAGCTAAAGGTGTTGGAGAGAACCAAACCACCCATACCTGGGATAGCCATATAAGTTCATTTAGCTTCAACCAGCATATATAGTAAATAATTAAGTTCATACCTAAATAGCTCCAATGAGAACATTACTTTCCACATACTTGCAGACTGAAAATTATAGATCCCACTTTACTACCAACTCAACATCATGGACAGGCCCATTGTCTTGAAAGTTCAAAGTATAGGTAATATTCTCTCATTACTTATAATTGAGAAATATTTATTTTCTCCCTTTTATGACCCACAGCTGCAGAAGCAAAATTCCCAGGGTTGCAGGAGCCAAATAAATCTTTTAGAGTTTATACTTTTCATTTTACTATTTGAATCACAGTCAGATTTTTTTCCCAACATGCCACTATAGAAACAAGAAGCTGCTGATTTATGACTCTTCAATACCTAGCTTACAAATTTCTGTTTAAGCATTTTCTTTCCTCTGTGTTATAAGGGGTCTGTAGCCATGAAGGCAAAGCAAGAAAGAAAGGAGTAAAATTATAAAAGTATCATAAAGGGCACTAGGATTTCCTGACTACCAAAATTTGAACTTTTATTTGGAAAAACAGTAAAAGAACCCAAAAGATAAAACACATATATATTCCAATGACTGAATACTCACGTTGAGTAACCCTTTAGAGATAATGATTAACTTTAAATCTCAGGTTCCACAGAGTGTCCCTTCCCCATCATCCACTATCGACATCATATTTGAAAGAATTTTAAAAATCTTATAGTGTAGGGTTCTGGCCAAGGTGGAGGCATAAGTAGAAATGTTTCACTTCCCCACAAAAATAAAAGAAGGATAACAACTAATTTAAAAACAATAAACAACCAGAACTGCCAGAAAAGCAAACTGCATGGAACTCCAACAGCCAAGGAGTTAAAGAAACATTCATCCAAGACTGGTGTGCTGAGATGAAGAAATATGACCCAAATGAAAGAACAGATCAAAACTCCAAAAAAACAGCTAAGCAATGAGGAGATAGACAACCTATCTGATGCAGAGTTCAAAACACTGGTAATGAGGATGCTTACAGAATTAATTGAGCTCGGTCGCAAAATGAAGAAAGAAATGAAGGCTACACAAAGTGAAATAAAACAAAATATACAGGGAACCAACAGTGAAGGAAATGAAACTGGGACTCAAAACAATGATTTGGGGGGAAATAAAGGAAGAAATAAACATCCAACTGTAACAGAATGAAGAAACAAAAATCCAAAACAATGAGGAGAAGTTTAGGAACCTCTGGGACGACTTTGAATGCTCCAACATCTGAATCATAGGGGTGCCAGAAGGAGAAGAGGGAGAGAAAGAAATTGAAAACTTATTTGGACAAATAAGGAAGGAAAACTTCCCCAATCTGGCAAAGGAAATAGACTTCCAGAAAGTCCAGGAAGCCCAGAGAGTCCCAAAGGAACTGGACTCTAAGAAGTGCACACTCAGGCACATCATAATGAACTTACCCAAGATCAAAGATAAAGAGAGAATCTTAAAAGCAGCAAGAGGAAAGGAGAGAGTTACCTACAAAAGAGTGCTCATAAGACTACCAGCTCATCTCTCAAAAGAAACCTCACAGGCAAGAATGGGCTAGAAAGAAGTATTCAAAGTCATGAAAGGCAAGGACCTACATCCAAGATTACTCTATCCAGCAAAGCTATTATTTAGAATGGGAGGGCAGATAAAGTGCTTCCCAGATAAGGTAAAGTTAAAGGAGTTCATCATTACCAAGCCTTTATTATATGAAATATTGAAGGGACTTATCTAAGAAATGGGAGATGATCAAAAACCTATGAACAGTAAAATGACAACAAACTCATAACTATCAATGAGTGAATTTAAAAAACAAAAACTAAGTAAACAATAGAACAGGAACAGAATCACAGAAAAGATCACATGGAGAGTTATCACTGGGGAGAGGGAGGCGCAGAATGAGGAGGGAAAGGTAAAGGGAATAAGCATAATTGGTAGGCATAAAATAGACAGGGAGAAGTTAAGAATAGTATAGGAAACAGAGAAGCCAAAAGACTTATATGTATGACCCATGGACATGAATTAAGGTGGAAGAGAATTCTGGAGGGTGGAAGGGTACAGGGCAGAGAGGGGATAAAGGGGAGAAAAAAATTGGGACAACCATAATAGCATAACCATAATAAAACATACTTAAAATAAAAAGAAATTATGTAGTTTAAGCTCCCAATAATTCATCCTCATTATAGTGTCCATGATCAATGGTTGTCTAGGCTATGAATACCCTCAAGGAAGATTAGCTAACTACCTCACAAAATAACTTATTTCATTATTGACATGAACTCATTGGTTCTTCCATCTAGCTAAAAAAGTTGCCTCCATCTGACCTCCACCCTGGAGCAGGTTTTAGTTCTGCTCTCCAGGGCAACAAAGAACAAGTCTATTCCAAATTTCCTATGACAGTAATTGAAATAAGGACAATAAAAAATCCATAATTCCACATTTATTATGTATCAATTATCTATTATTGTATAACTAAGTACCCCAAAGTTTAGTTGCTAAAAACAAACATTTTATTGCTCACTATTCTCTAGGTCCAATGTTTGGATAGGTTAACAAGACAACTCATCATTGTTCTTTGTGACTCCACTGAATCTGAAGGATCTAAGATAAACACATTTATATATCTGCAGCTTTTGTGCTATATATTGGGGGCACTTGTTTTCTCTTCCACTTGGCTTCTCTCTTTCCATTTGGTCTCTCATCATTCAGTTACACATCTTGAGTTTCATTTTGTAGTGACTATCTTCCAAAAGCGTAAAATCAGAAGCTGGAAGATGTTCTAAATCTTAATCTGGGAAATTATATTGTCACTTCTGCCACATTCTGTTGGTTAAAGCAAGTCACAAAGCCAGCCAAAACTCAAGGAGGAAAAATCAACTCTACCTCTTGGGAGAAGGAGGGGCAGTCACACTGAAAAAAGGCATGTGGCCCAGGAGGGATTGTTTCAGCTATTTTTGGTAACAACCTACCATTGAAATTTATAACCTAGAATGAAATGATAGAGTCTTTGCCATTCAGGTCAGCATCTAGAAACACTCTAGTTTAGGTGTCACATTTTATAAAGGGTTATTAGTAAGCAGAAAAATCACAGAAGAATTACAAATAGTCAGTAAACATAACACAGAATGCTTAATGCCAATAGTAATGAAAGCTGAAAGTAAGAAGACCTACATGTGATTTCAACTACTTGAAAGCAACCTTGCACTTACAGCACTGGACTTTACCTGTGGTAATTTGAATGAATGCTGAGGCCCAGATTTGAATACCACATACTAGAAATGAAGAATTGAATCACTGGAACTAAAAATGGAGCCTTGGATAGCCCCTAAAAAATAAATCTCAGTTCAATTTTGTTATTTATATTTCTTTTGCAGGAAATGAATATGCCAAAATATCAGGAACACTTGAATAGTGGGTGATTTCTACTGTCTTCAAATTTTTTTGGTAATTTCACATGCTTTGTTTCCAAATATTTTATTTCTATGTTCAGTTTAAAAGAGTAAATTTTAGGCCTAGGCTTGAACACAGTGTTCCAATTACAGTTTGTTTCATTTTTCTTGAATAAGACAAGCACACCTCCTGTCAAGTTCTTGTATTTGTGATTCCCTCTGCCTGGAGTGCTCTTCCCCAGTTACCTTACTTTTTTATTTTTTATTTATTAATTTTTTAATATATTTTATTGATATGCTATTAAGGTTGTCCCATTTTCCTCCCTCCATTCCCCTCCCACCTGCATATTCCCCCTCTTTAGTTCATGTCCATGGGTCGTACATATAAGTTATTTGTCTTCTACTTTTCCCACAGTATTCTTAACCTTCCCCTTTCTATTTTCTACCTATCATCTATGCTACTTATTTTCTGTACCTTCCCCCCCTCACCCTCACCCTCCCCTGTTGATAACCCTCCATGCGATCTCCATTTCTGTGTTTCTGTTCCTACCTCATTTTTACTGCCCTCAAATCTGACCAAATGTCACCTTGTCAATGAAGTGATCCCCTGCCACACTCTTTAAAATAGCAAGAAACCCCTTATACTTACATCATTGCCTTCTCCTTTCCTTGTCTACATTTCCATAGCTCTTATCTCTTTCTAATATCTCATATAACTTATTTGTGTATTGTCTTCTCACCCCCAACACCCATAGAATTTATGCTAGAAAGGGCAAGAAAGTTGTATACCCAGAGTCTAGAACATGGTAGGTTTTTAATAAATGTTGTTCTATAAATAAATGAGCTTTTAAAAATGAGATTCAGTCCAAGTCAGGGCTGAGAGAGTCTATGGCCTCATTAGAGCTGCATCTTACATTTCTCTTCATTCAGCCTCCAACCATTTCAGTTTTCTTAAAAGTCACACTACAACATTTCCTCTTATTAAATTTGCTGTCAGTGAAACTTTTAGACCTTTTGCACAGGAACTGCTCTCATATCTGTCCTAATATAAATCATGACTCTACATTAATTTTTTTAATTAAATGTTTAGTTCAAGTCTCTGAATTTATCTTGCAAGTATTGGCCATCCCTCTGGCCAGTCAAAATCTTTCTTTTCAATTTTGATTCTAACATCTCTTATATATCAGTTACACCTTCCAGGCTTGTGTTTGCAGATCTGATGAATGTCTTAAACATCCTCATTGGATTTTTGTGGGGCAGAGACTAAGGAAAAGTCCACTTGTTCAAGTAGTAAATAAATGTTGGCTTGTAGCAGATAATTATTACTATATACATTATATCACTTAATCCTTTCAATGAGACTGTTAAATGGATGTTACTTCAAATTTGTAGATACAACAACTGAGACTCAGATAAGTAGGCAACTTGCTCACAGTCTCACTATAGTTAAGTGGTAGAACCAGGATTCGTACTGGAGTCACCAAAACCCATATACAGTTGTAATCTAAAGTCTGTCCCAAGTCTTTATGGCCATAAAGAAAGAACCCTTAAATTCCAGAATTAGATTGCTGACTGCAGTCCTAATTGAATTTACAAGCACTGTACTTAAAGTAATACTTCTGGGCCAATGGTTAATCTTCACTGTGCCTCAGGAACACTTAGGAAGTTTAAAAAAATAAAACAAGGACACCTAAGATCCAGATCCCAGAATTTCTAATTTAACTGGTGTGTAGTTAGGCAACCTATTTTATAAAACTTATCCAAGTAATTCTAATGTGCAACTAAGGTTGAACCACTACACACAGACAAAGAAGTAGAGGAAATACAAACCTCCAACATTTATTTTTTTATATAAATGAGAGAAACACTGTATTTGCAGAACTACCCAGCTGCTCCTCGAAACTCCCAAACCCAATCATATGTTATATACACATATATAAAATAAACCCCCTCTTTTTTTTTCCTTTGCTTGACTCTACCTAGATATCTACCATCACCTTCTTGCAATGGTCTATTCTCCTTTCATCCTTTCCATCTCCATGCACACTCAGTAGGAGGTTCTTGTTATCCTGTGGAGTAAGTCGTAGGCCAACTACTTTGGTGCCTTAAAGTCCTTCCTTGAGGGGAACCACCCTAATGCCACTTGGTTTTCTTCCAAAATTGAACAAAACACATTATGCTTTTGTGTTTTGCAAAGAACAAAACATTTACACCAATGGGTATTAAATGAACTGATCTATTCCTTCACTATCCTTGGGCTTTTGCTTTTTTTTTGCACAAATATGTTTTATTCCTTATATGCTTAAATTTACTTATCTCTAAAACACCATTTGAATTTAAACATACTTATATATATAAATAATCACTGCTTTTATTATTTTACCACTCTATTTTATTTCCCTAAGTTATATCATCTCTCATTCCATTTTACACTGTGATTTCCACAGTCAAAAATCTAAACAAGCAATCTAGAGAAACTAAAGTTTTTGCAAACATTCAACTGAACTAGCTGTGAAATAACAACGAAAAAGAACAATTTTCAATATTACATTGGTAGAAATGTATTTTCCAAGGGTATTTTGTTTTTCTTTTCCCTCTAATATCATAAAGCATCAAATCTTTAGCCATGTGACTTTTAAATGGTCAATCTAAAACTACTATAAACATGTTCTCAGGTGAGCAAAAAGGGGCTTCAGAGAACATAAAGAAATTAGAGTGAACATCAATCAAAATCCTCTAAATAGTAGAGTCTATTCCTTCTTGAGGATGTCAAACTCAAATACTCCATAATGTTGAGACTTTAGCTGTGCATGTTCTGCGTCCTGGGAATTGTAGAACGTAAATTGTGTCTCACTTTATTCATCTGATCAAAACAAAGAAATTAGCCCATGTACTATCTGATGGAAAAGAGAAGCTAAGTATGAGGTCTGTCCAGAAGGTACCCAGCCATGTAATATGAAAAATAGAGAGATGTTTATTAGAGTAGAGTAGTTGAGGTCAGTCTGACTCTAAACATATCATTCTTCCTTGGCTGGTCAGGTGGCCCAATTGATTGGAGCATCATCCAGTACACCAAATAGTTCCAGGTTTGATCCCTGGTCAGGGTGTGTACAGGAATACAGGAAGCAACCAATCAATGTTTCTCTCTCAACATCAATGTTTCCTTCTCTCTCTCTCAAATCAATGAAAATATCCTTGAATGAGTATTATAAACAAACAAACAAACAAACAAATATCTCATTCTGACTCTCCTGACTCTCAATGCATAAACTCTTTCTGCTGTAACTACAGAGGGGCAAAGACATGTAAACAATTTTGCCAGAAATTTAAGTATGGTTCTAAATTCAAAGGTTAATGTGTCCATTTCAATGAAAAGATTAAGAGAAGATTAAAAGAAGATTAAATGAGAAGTAGGTCTTTGTAGGCTTTGGAGTAGAAAAGTGTTATACTCAAGTTAGATTTTATAGAACCTTATCTAGCAGTGTCCTGGAGAGGGAGAAATGAGTCTTAACAGAGACCAGTTAGTAGGCAGCTGACATAGAAGTAAAGGCATACCCTTTGAGGTTCATTAGATCTAGGTGTCAATTCTAACTCACCAAATACAGGCTGTATGATCTTGAGCATGTCTCTTCACCTCTATAATCCTCAGTTTCCTTATTCTCATCCTATAAAAAGAAGAGTGTGATACCTATCTCACAGAACTGTTGAGAAGATTACATGAGAAAATATTCTTAAGGCTCTTAACACAATGCCTAGCACATAGCAAGGGCTTCCTTATTGTTAAATGTGAGGGCATGTTGAAAGAAAGTAGTGGGAAAGAGTAGGATGTGGAAGAAACTGGACCAATAATGAAAGAAAAATTGAGCATATTCAATAAATAATTGATGAGAAGTTTGAGGGAAAGAAATGAAGCAGATAGGACTTAGCTTTGGGGCACTAGTGAACCCCACTTCAATTGCATATACTAGTAAACAGAACCATAATGCTGATCAGAACAGGACTGGTCATCCGTATAGCACTTTTGACTTTACAAGAGTCCTTTCAAATCTCTTCTTTTGTTTTACTATAATGTTGTGGCCCATATTGGCTTAATGAGATAATCCATTTGGGGAAGAGCCTGATAAATATTTGCACATTAATAAGAGAAGTAAAGTATTCTTCAATATTCCCTCCATCCATCAGTCTCTACTTTTGGTCAAGGTATGAGGTCTGTCCAGAAGGTATCCAGCCACGTAATATGAAAAATACAGACATTTGTTGAAGAAGATACAAGATACAAGAAACATTGTACATAGGACAATGACACCTCAGTCCCATTCAAAGTAGGCACTGTGAGACCTCACACAGTTCCCCCAATAGCCATCAGTTGCCCTGTCATATTTTCCTGAATCTCATCAATGGTCTGAAATCTCTTCCTTGCCAAAGGTAATTTTAATTTTGGGAAAAGCCAGAAGTGGCAGGGTGCCAAATCTGGGCTGTAGGAGGTCCAAGTTATCTGGGCGATTTGATGTTTTGCAAAAAAACTCTGCATGAGATGTGATGCATGAGCAGGCATGTTGTCATGATGAAGCTGCCAATCACCAGTTGCCCATAGCTGCAGCCTTCTGGATCATCTGAATAGTTTCCTCAGAGGAATGTTGAAGGTTAACACAAAATTTGATGCAGATTCATTGCTCTACTCGCTCAGTAATTTTGAATGTGAGGGCCACACAGTACATATGCTCACTCAACAGCATCTACCACCCCCA
This sequence comes from Anoura caudifer, assembly GCA_004027475.1. NCBI lineage: Eukaryota > Metazoa > Chordata > Mammalia > Chiroptera > Phyllostomidae > Anoura > Anoura caudifer. The sequence continues at coordinate 57,058 of PVKU01006371.1, forward strand.
CTGACTAGATCAGTGAAGTCATCATTGTTGGTACATGTGCATTCCAGTCTTCTCTCTTTGACTGCCACATTACATCAATGTTGTACAAACTGTTCTTTTTATATTAACAATGGCTTGCCTTTTTCTGGAAAAACCTCATATAAACATTGTGTTCAATATTCACAGTTGGTCCTTTTGGGAACTTCAAGCCCCTAACCCATCCAATAATTATTGGCCACCCAATTATGAGTCTACATGCACTCCTAGTGATACTCCCACAACTATGCAAAAAGGGCTATTTATTGTTGTATGATTTGAAATAGCAGAAAAAGGGTAGATAACCTAAGTAATAATCAGTAAGGGACAAATTAAATAAATTATGGTGCATTCATATCTAGAATACTGTCAGTTTTAAAAAGAACAAAGTACCCCTGGGTGCTGTGGCTCACTTGATTGGGCATTGTTACACAAACTGAAAGGCCCCTGGTTCGATTCCCAGCCAGGACACATGCCTGGGTTGCTGCTTCAGTGCCAGCCTGGGGCACAAATGGAAAGCAAGCAGTTGATGTTTCCCACATTGATGTTTCTCCCCCTCTCTTTCTCCCTCCCTCTCCTTCTCTCTAAAATTAAAAATTAAAATTAAAATTAAAAAAATTAAAAGAACAAAATGTGTAAAGATGTACTGTTATAGAATAATTTCTATGACACATTATTAAGAGGAAAAGAAGGTACAGAATAATATGATCCTATTGGTGGTTTTTTTTTCAAAAGATATATAGGTTTAAGTATACCTATATGTGCACCAGAAATGTTTAGAAGGATTCCAAAAATGACTAACAGGATTATTTCTGAAGGGTGGAGTGGGAGTAGAGAAAAAATAGTCTATGCAGCAATTTTCATTTTATAAAAGTTCTCTTTGACTTGAAATATTTACCATGTGGATGTATTAGTTTCATGCTAAAAAAAAAAGAAGGAAGGAAGTTTTAAAAAATCTCTATGGTTCTGTGAAGTTTTGCAGGCTGAAAACACTCTATCAAATCCAACAGCTTAAATTAAAGAGACAGATGAACCTCTTTCCCAAGTCAATGATTGTGTTTGTTTTCTCTGTGTTATTAAGTGATTGTTTTCCTTCAGAGAAAGTTTACTTGATTTTAAATTAGAGATAAGTGAGTTATATTTGCAGGGCTTTTATATTGATACAGAATGCTGGAACTGAATGCCTATTGGCAAAGGCAGCCAATTATTGATAGGTCTCATGAGTGGATCTCTTTCTGTAAAAAGGTACAGCCAAGTAGGGGGGTCCAAATGGGGATTTGTAATGGGGTCCAGAACTCAGGGTGTCCAGGGTATATTAGAAAAAAATACGTAGGATGACCTTACCCCCACAAATCTGAGCTGGGGAATAGAACTCACGGAGCAGGGCCATTGAGAGTTGTTTTGAATAACAATAGTTTTGCAGATAACCTCTAGAATGGTCATTTAACATATCTATAACCTTTAACTGGTTTCATAGATATGTTAAATAGCTGTGGCCATGCTTTGAGCCAGTGGGATGGGAGTGACTTCAACCCATGATGTAAATGGGAGGCAATTCCTTCTTGGCACAGCACCTGCATAAAAGCTTGGAGATGATTGGCTCCATGCCATGGGGTCACACCTACCTGGACTTACTATGGCAGCCCAGTAAAACTGGAAAAATACAGGAGTGCTGGCAAGTGTAACTGATTGTGGCAGGAGTCAGAAATGGGGCTGCATAGGAAGATTGGCACTGGGATTTAAACCCAGGCATGGCAGCCATGTTTTCTTTTTGGGACCATGCAGCTTTAGCAAAAGTTGGGACCCTGTGGCTTTAGGGTGTGCCCTTTTGTCACATGACTTAAGAAGCAGGAGAGACTTTGTCTGGAAGAAAAGACGTGAAAGAATTCTTGCTGGTGGGACATGAGAAGGTACCACATGGTTTTGGATTAACTGGAGAACACAGTGGCAACACAGCTGATGGTGCCAGAATTGAGGGGCTGCCTGAACCATTGACTTCTATTTTTTTCCTGAGATATGGTACCCCGGACTTGGCAAAGAGGAAAAGGAAGGACTGTGCATTTGTGGGTATTCTAAAGGACTTTAATGTTTTTAATGAAGACATTAAGTCATTACTCTAAGTCTGAATAACTTTTTAAATAAATAATTCCTTTCCTTTTCACCAATCTCTGGTATTGAGAGATGTCTTTCCCTGGTGGCAGGCAAGGTGAACCTAGTATGAGTGGCACCCCAGAGCACAAGGGGGATCCATTTGGAAATAGTATATCATTCTCCCCTCCCCAGGTCTGTTCTGTAACATTTCAAGATGACTGAATAGTAGTACCTACAACACAACAATAATATTAATAGTAATGTCAGCTAATCTTTGGGTATGTCCAATGTGTGTCTAGCAGGATCCTAGATTTTTTCATGCATTTTTTTAATCCTCCTATACCCTTGCAAGGTAGGATTTATTAATGTGAAGCCACCTATTACCTTCCCAGCTACAGAATTGTTTCCAATGTTTCTTTCAAATGTTTTGACTTGTAAGTTACTAAAACCACATTTAGAAAGCATGATTAGCTGTCATTATAGTGTTGAGGTCTTGGCACTTCCCTAAGGCCCCAAACCCTCTGACTTACCAAAGTGTTCAGGGGCTCCTCCCTCCATAAATCAGCCTCTAAGGATCCTGGAATCAAACATGGCATTTGAGTAGATTACTGAACCCCTCTTGGCCTTAGTCTCTTCATCTCTAAAATGGGAACAGGAATACTCTCCTGACCAACTTCAGAAAGTGTTAAAAGGATTAAATGAGGTAATTATGTGAAAACTCCAAGTGCAAAGGAAATATTTAGCTTTTCTTCACAGGTAATAAAATTTATAGTTAACTAACTGTAATAAACTGTGCAATGCATTCACTTTAGAGAATCAAAGATTTTTAGGACTAAGAAGATTGTAGAAATCATATATGTCTGATTTTTAAAATGAGACCCCTAGGGTGAAAAGAGCCAAAGAAACATATGTAACAACACACAGCAGAGTCAGCCCTCAGACCTTGGTCTTCCAAATCCAAATCACAGACATTTCCCATTTTTTTGACTGTGTCTCCTTGCATCCTCATCACTGCCATCTGAATCCTTTCCATTCCCCATGCTGTTTTAGCAAGCAGATGCCCTGAAAGTCAGAGATGGGTCTTTAGCCTTCAGTTTCTTCATCTGTGATATGAGTAGCAAGCAATGAAGACTTTCCTAACCCTATTTTTGTATGTTCCATAGTCAGTAGGAGAGTTGGGACTAGATGCCAGGTTTCTAGCCCCCAGGGCCCTCCCCCAGTCATCACTGCTTTCTGAGCAGAGTTAGTTTTACTACTACCTAATGATTGAAATTGTCCCCTGAGGAAGTATCTCAGCATCAACAACATCAAAAATTATGAAATTCCACTCATGGATTCATCCCTTTGTGTTAAGGTTTGGGTCTCTAAATTTTCTGTTAATATACATGCGTCTCTGAAAGGGACAGCACAGTGGCCACTTCAGATCATTAACTCTTTGAGCCCCAAACACTGAGAAATAAATACTGGCTTGAAGTTGGACCTGAGTTCGGATCCAGTCTTTGCCACTTGTTAGCTAGGTGGAATTTGGGAAGGATCTGTAATCTCTCCAAATCTCAGTTTCCACATTTTTAAAATGGGTATAATAATATTCATTTCAGCAGGGTGGGGTGAGGAAGGTTAAATGGGTCAGATGTGCATGCTGTCTGGCTAATTGGCACCCAGTAAATGGTGTTGCCATTACTATTACTATTAATGTTGCCTTTTAAGTTTTTTCCTAAAAGTATGACAGAGTATATGAAAGACCCCTAAGGAATAGGTTTGATAGAGGTGAAGAATATTAAGAACATCAGTGCATACCAAAACATCGGGCATAGAACTAGACCCAAGTATCTTCTAAAGAATAGTTTTTAAAAGGTATAAACATGACTCTTATACACGCAAAATGGACATATATCAAAGATTTTATTTAACTCATGAATTTATGAGGGAACCAGTAAATACCACACATACATAGACAGATAAGGAATGCTGAAAGGAAATTACAAATACATATGAGTCAAAAATCAATTGCATTCAACCAGACACAACTAATTTGCATCTGTGTGAAAAATGATTTTCATTAATATCAGTTTTCAACAACTTACAGAGTTGTAGAAGTGCTCAAAGACAATGAATGATGGAGATAACCATGCAAGACACTTAAGCAATTTTTTGGAAAGACTGTCACAGTTTTTCCTGATAAATCCTACAGAGTGGTCTGGGGCCACAGTTGCTCCTTGAGGTCAGGGCCCTGGGAAAGGGGGCAGAAAAGGAGAGGGGACTTGGAGAGAATCTGGAGAGAGACAATAAAAGAGAACAGGTTTTCACTTCTTCTTTTGAGACACAGAAAACTTATAAGACCATCTCTGCTGGGGGTTTGTTTGCTTTGCCCTTAATAAAAGACAAGCAATGTGTGACAAAGACTTAATTATTTCTTGATATCCATTCTCCTCTTCTTTCTTAGTAACAGAATGCTCCATTCTAGCTGGGTGTAGGGCCATCTAGAATAAACACAACACTTCTCAGCCTCACTGATGCAACTGCAGTCAATGGACTATAAGCTGAAGAGTCCTGGGAAATTTCCAGGATTGGTTCTAATAAGAAAAGGGCATGTCCCTCTTTGACCATTTCACTTTTCTGCCAGCTAAAAGGTGGATGTGATGACTGGAGCTTGAGTAGCCATCTTGGTAAAAACCACCTGCTAAGCGTAGCTGAGCATCAAGGTAGCAGGAGCCCATGGCTTCATACAACTGCCTTCTACATAAGAAACAAATAGACCTTGAACTTTCATTGTTTCATTGTGATATTTTTATGCTCTTATTTTGGGTATTCTGTTATATGCAGCTGAGACTAATCCTAACTGTTGGGGAGAGGAGCCCTGAGGAAAGTTTGTGTTTGTTTGTTTTCCTGAGGAATTTTAATTTAAATTTATAGTGGTTCCATGGAAAAATACGTTTCTATTTATAACTAAACTTCATCTCAATATCACCCTTAATTACTACCCTCTGTTCACTCAAATGAACACAATTTCCTAGGGAGACAGTAGTCATTGCCTATGACCCATAAGGGGCATTTGAAGACTGTACGTAAAATTGACAAAAGGAATTAACAAATATGTGGTGGGGGGAACTCAATAGGGTTCCTCGTATCTGCCCCACACCTGCACATAACAGCCAGTTCAAGAAGTTTGAGTAGGTAAGGAAGGTAGCGCATTGAAAGTACGGCTATGGGGAGATGACCAAAAGGAAGTCCCATATGCTGGAAGGAAAAATTTCACTCCATTCCTGATTATCTGCATTTTTTATAGCCTGAATAATCCAAAACCACATCCAAAATAAAACCCAGTAGTTTCAAGCTTTGAGACACATTCATTCTTGCAGCAGCTGCAGATTTACCTTACTGACTATGTTTTCCTAGAGCTAGTATTAGAGTTCATTGGCATTCCCCAAATGCATGCTAACTAACTGCAGGAAAAGCAAGCTGAGGGAGCCTTACTGGCATTATAATTTTGTTTCAGATAATCAACAAACTGGATAATCCACCCACTGATAATCAAATTGACCAAGCTATATATAATTATCAGACTCTGTCAGTACTTAAAATATCTATTTCTTGTGAGAGAGTAGAATACCAGCCACCAAATTCTTTTTTTGTTCCTTTGTCTGTTTGTTTTTTATTTTTAATTGTTTTTCTTATAGTTTTCTGTCTTCTACTCCCATCCATCCCACTGCCCCAGCCCTCCCCAGCTCCCTCCTATTTCCACCCCACCTAGCTTTTCTCCATGTGTCTTTCATACTTGTTGCTCCAAACCCTTCCCCTTTTCCCTTGAAATTCCTATCCCTCTCCTCTCTTGTTCTCAATTTATGTGTCTTTGGTTATATTATGCTTGTTTTTTTGTTCTGTTGATTAGGTTCCTGTTAAAAGTGAGATCATATGGTATTGGTCTTTCACTGCCTGGCTTATATTGTTACAGAAGGAAATGACTCAACACGCAGTTGGATGGCGGAGCACGACCCTTTATTAACGTGCACGGGCCCAGAGGAGTACAGACCCCAAATTCTGAGCCCCGAGCCTTGGCTGAGCAGGGCTTTTATTGCTTTCTGGACACACTTCCCTATGTAGCAAAAGCAGGAGGTACAGAAGCTGACGCAAAAAAAAAAATAATTCTAGCCTTGAGGTGTCCTTATCTGAAGCTGGGTGCTCTGGAGCCAAAGTGGGAGTTAGCTGCTATGTGCAGACGGGAGTTACCTTGAAGAATCATAATTTGAAGCTGAGTTGTACAAAAGCCAAAACAGAAATTATGACTGCCTGGCTGAAATCCAACAGCTGGCTGGCATCTTCTAAGTAACCTAAACAAACTCTTTCCTAGTTCCCGGTCCCTCCTCTGGGTCACCTTAACCTAGCTGACTTTTCCTCTACAATATCACTTAGCATAATGCTCTCCAGTTCAATCCATGCTGTCATGAAGGTTTGGAGCTCCTTTCTTTCTCCTGCACAGAAATCCACTGTGCAAATGTACCATAGTTTCTTGATCCATTCATTTACTGATGGGCACCTAGGTTGCTTCTAACACTTGGCTATTGTAAATTGTGCTGCTATGAACATTGGGGTGCATAGGTTCTTTTGGATTGGTGTTTCAGGGTTTCTAGGATATAATCTTAGCAGAGGAATTGCTGAGTCAAAAGGTAGGTCCATTTATAGTTTTCTTAGAAAATTCCATACTGCTTTCCATAGTGGTTGTACCAGTCTGCAATCCCACCAACAGTGCACTAGGGTCCCCTTTTCTCTACAGCCTCTCCAACACTTGTTTGTTGCTTCATTTATGAATGGCCATTCTGATCTCTGCGAAGTGGTATGTAATTGTGGTTTTAATTTGCATCTCTCTGGTAGCAAGCAATACTGAGCATCTTTTCATGTGTCTCTAGATCCTCTGTATGTCCTCCTTGAAGAAGTGTCTGTTCAAGTCCTTTGCCCATTTTTTAATTGGGTTGCTAGTCTTCTTAGAGTAGATTCAAATAAGTTCTTTATATATTTTGGAGATTAAACCCTTGTCTGAGATATCATTGGCAAATGTGTTTTCCCATACAGTTGGTTCTCTTTTTATTTTAATACTGTTTTCTAAATCCATGCAGAAGCTTTTTATTTTGATGAGATCCCATTTGTTTATTCTTTCCTTTGTGTCCCTTCCTTTAGGGGACATATCAGTAAAAATGTTGCTGCGTGAAATGTCTGAGATTTTCCTGCCTACATTCTCCTCTAGGACTTTAATGGTGTCACGGCTTATATTTAAATCTTTTAACCACCTTGAATTCATTTTTGTGTATGGTGTAAGTTGGTGTTCAAGTTTCATTTTTTTTTTTTTTTTTGCATGTAGCTGTCCAGTTCTCCCAACACCACTTGTTGAAGAGGCTATTTTTAATCCCTTTTATGTTGCTGCCTCCTTTGTCAAATATTAATTAACTGTAGAGAATTGGGTTTACTTCTGGGCTCTTTGTTCTATTCCACTGGTCCATGTGCCTGTTTTTATGCCAGTAACAGGCTGTTTTAATTACAGAGGCCTTGTAATACAGTTTGGTGTCAGGTATTGTGATCCCTCCTACTTTGCACTTCCTTCTAAAAATTGCTGCAGCTATTGGAGGTTGTTTATGGCTCCATATACATTTTTGAAGTGTTTGTTCTATGTCTCTGAAATATGCCATTGGTAATTTAATAGGTATTGCATTGAATCTGTAAATTGCTTTGGGTAGTATGGACATTTTAATGATGTGAATTCTTCCGATCCATGAACACAGTATATGTTTCCATTTGTTGTGTCTTCCTTGATTTCTTTCTTCAGTGTTGTGTAGTTTTGTGCATACAGGTCTTTTACCTCCTTGGTTACGTTTAATACTAGGTATTTTATTTTTGTTTTTTCTATATCAAATGGGATTTTTTTCCTGATTTCTGCTTCTGCTGTTTCATTGTTTGTATACAGAAATGCCTTTGATATTTGGACATTGACTTTGTATCTGGCTGTTTGGCCAAATTCATTTACTAGGTCAAGCAGCTTTTTGGCCAAGTCTATAGGATTTTCTCTGGACACTATCATGTCATCTGCAAAAAATAATAGTTTTGCTTCCTCCTTTCCAATTTGGATGCCTTTTATTTCCTTTTCTTGTCTAATCACTGTGGCTGATACTTCCAATACTATGTTGAATAGAATTGGTGAAAGTGGACAACCTTGTCTCATTCCTGATCTGAGTGGAAAAGATTTTAGTTTTTGCCTGTTGAGTATGATGTTGGCTGTAGGTCTCTCATATATGGCCTTGATTATATTGAGGAATGCTGCCTCAGAAACCACTTTGCTGGGTGTTTTTTTCATAAATGGGTACTGTAACTTATCAAATGCTTTTTCTGCATCTATTGATATGATCATGTGATTTTTGTCTTTGCTTTTGTTTATGGGATGTATTACATTTACTGATTTGCGAATGTTGAACCATCCTTGCATCCCTGGGATGAACCCAACTTCGTCATGATGTATGATCTTTTTAATGTATTGTTGGATGCAGTTTGCCAATATTTTGTTGAGGATTGTAGCGTCTATATTCATCAGTGATATGGGCCTGAAATTTTCTTTCCTTATTTTGTCTTTATCTGGTTTGGGGATTAGAATGATGCTAGCCTCTTAAAAAGAGTTTGGGAGTCTTCCATCATTTTCTATTTTTTCAAAAAGTTTGTGAAGGATAGGGGTTAGCTCTTCCTTAAATGCTTTTTAAAATTCTCCTGTGAAACCATCTGGTCCTGGGCTTTTCTGTGTCAAGAGTTTTTTGATAACTGCTTCTATTTCGTCTGCTGTTATTGATCGGTTCAGGCTTTCTACTTCTTCTTCATTGAGTTTTGGGAGATTATATTTTTCTAGAAACTTGTCCATTTCACCTAGGTTTTCAAATTGCTTGGCATACACTTCCTCATAGTAATTTCTTACAATGCTTTGTATTTCTGTGGTGTCAGTTGTAATCTCTCCTCTTTCATTTCTGATTGTGTTTATTTGGGTCCTCTCTCTTTTTTTCTTGATGAGCCTGCTTAAAGGCTTGTCAATTTTGTTTATCTTTTCAAAGAACCAGCTCCTGGATTCATTGATCCTTAAAATTGTGCTTTTAGTCTCTATGTCATTTAATTCTGCTCTGATCGTAGTTATTTCCTTCCTTCTACTTGTGCTGGGCTGTCTTTGCTGTTGATCGTCAAGTTCTTGTAGGCATAGAGTTAAGCTGTTTGTTTGAGATGTTTCTATCTTTTTTAGGTAAGCCTATATTGCTATGAACTTTCCTCTGAGGACTGCCTTTGCTGCGTCCCATAAGTTTTGGGTCATTGTGAGTTAATTTTCATTTGTTTCCAGAAACTTTTTTGATTTCTTCCATAATTTTATTCTTGACCCATTCATTAGTTAATAGCATGCTATTCCATCTCCATGATTTTGAGGACTTTGTGTTTTTCCACTTAGGGTTGGTTTCTAGTTTCAGTCCCTTGTGGTAGGAGAAAATGCTTGTTATGATTTCAATTTTCATGAATTTGTTGAGGTTAGTTTTATGTCCTATCATGTGATCTATCTGTGAGAATGTTCCATGTGCATTTGAAAAGAATGTGTATTTAGTTTCTTTGGGATACAGGCTCTCTCTCTCTCTCTCTCTCTCTCTCTCTCTATATATATATATATATATATATATATATATATATATATATATATATATATCAGTTAAGTCCATTTCATCTAAAGTTTTGTTCAATGCCACAATATCTTTGTTTATATTTTGTTTAGCAGATCTGTCCATCTTTGACAGTGGGGTGTTAAAATCCCCTACAATAACTGTGTTGCTGTCAATATCTTTCTTGAAGTCCTCTAAGATTTTCCTGATTTATTTAGGTGCTCCTATGTTGGGTACATATATATATACAATGTTTATGTCTTTCTGGTGGATTCTTCCCTTGAGTATTATGAAGTGACTTTCTGGGTCTCTCTTTATGGCTCTTCTTTTGAAGTCTATTTTGTGTGATATGAGTATTGCTACCCTGGCTTTTTTTCCCTGTCCATTTGCTTGGAAAATTTGTTTCCAGCCCTTCACTTTGAGTCTGTGTAGGTCTTTTGTCCTGAGGTGGGACTCTTGTAGGCAGCATATGTGTGGGTCATGCTTTCTTATCCATTCAGCTATTCTATGCCTTTTGATTGGAACATTTTATCCATTTACATTTAAGGTTATTATTGATAGGTACTTATTCATTGCCATTTTTGTTCCTGTGTTCCTCTCCCTCTCTTTCTCTTTTCCTTCCTTTCCTTAAAGCAGGTCCTTTAGTATCTCTTGCAGAGCTGGTTTGGTAGAGGTGTATTCTTTTAGATTTCTTTTGTCTGGGAAGCTCTTTATTTGGCCTTCTATCTTGATTGAAAGCCTTGCTGAGTAAAGTAGTCTTGGTTGCAGGCCTTTGGTTCTCATTACTTGGAATATTTCTTGCCATTCTCTTCTGGCTTGGAGCGTTTCCACTGAGAAGTCAGATGCTAACCTAATCGGGGCTCCCTTGTATGTTACTTTCTTTTTCTCCCTTGCTGCCTTTAAGATTCTCTCACTGTCTTGGAATTTTGCCATATTAATTATGATGTGTCTAGAAGTGGGCCTCTTTGGGTTCCTCTTGAATGAGACTCTCTGTGTTTCCTGGATTTGTGTGACTTTTTCTCTCATCAAATTAGGGACATTTTCCATCATTACTTTTTCAAATAGGTTTTCTATCCCTTGCTTTTCTTCCTCTCCTTCTGGAATCCCTATTATACGGATATTATTATATTTCATATTGTCTTGTATTTCTCTTAATCCTCTTCATTTTTTCTGAGCCTCTTTTCCTTTTCTTGCTCTTTCTGGATGTTTTTTTCTATTTGGTCCTCCAACTCGCTGATTCGATCTTCTGCTTCATTAATTCTGCTTTTCATTCCTTCCACTGTGTTCTTCAGTTCAGAAATTGTATTTTTCATTTCCTCTTGGCCCTTGTTGATAGTTTCTGTTTCCTTTTTCATGTTGATATAGTTTGCAGTGAGTTCCTCGTAGCTTCCCTGTAGTTTCTGGTAGCTCATTGAGAGCTCTTGGAGCTTCCTGACAACCATTGCTTTGAACTCAAAATCTGATAGTTGAGTTGCCTCCATTTCATTTAGCATTCTTTCTGGGGCTTCCTCCTTTCCTTTCATTTGGCAGTTGTTTCTTTGTCTTCCCATTGTTTGTGAGGCTCTTCTTGTTGGGCTCAGTTTCTTAAATTGATTTCTTCTGGTTCCCTGGGTTTATGGTGTGAACTTCTGTGATAGAATGTTGTGAGATTCAATGGTGCTGTCTCCTTTGGGTATCATGGTGCTCATGGCTTCCAGTATCTCAGCTGTTGAAATGCCCCCTCTTTGGGACCAACTCTGGTCTTTCCACAGTTCCAGGGGTTTTTATGTTGTTTTTTGTTTTGTTTTGTTTTTGTCTCACTTGTAGGTGTTTAAAAAGAGAAAAGAGGAGGAAAGTAAGAAAAGAAAAGAAGGAAAAGGAAATAAAAAATGAAATGAGTATAAAGAAAAGCAGAATGAAAAAGAAAAGAGAAAAAAGAGAAAGGAAGAAGAGATAAGTGTCTGGTTTTTCAATGTCCACTGCAATTTTAGATCTCCTGTTTTCAAATAGGCTGTGTTTGTGGTGTCTACTTGCTGTGCTCCACTATATATTGGCCAGGTTTTTCACCTGTGTGAAGGGGGAAGAGGGATGTGCATCCTCTTACCACACCACCATCTTCTCTCTCCCAAATTCTTTCATACTTTCTTTTTATGGCACTCAAAATTTCACCCACTTCTTTAAATGTGTTCTGAAACATAGTATCACTTTCATCAATGTGCAAATTATGGCTTTATTTTTCAAACTCAATTAAAAATCCATATTTTTAGGAATTGTTTGAAGATCTTTCCCAAGAGTAAGGGACTACTCTTAAGGGATTTCCCGAAAGTAATCTTTTACAGAAAGAAGCCTAACCCAGCCCTGGGAGTTACATTTCCATTTGACTGATGCTGGAATGCTCAAGTTGTGAACTTCCATAGAGATGATTAAAACATCAAAAAATAAAACTATACATTGCTTCACTGTTTTACCTCTCATAGTTCAAAATATTGCTTTCTATACTTTTTTCTGCTTTTATTTTGAAGGCAGGAAAAAATCCATCATTTTTGTTTTCTGTGCCACGAAAGTCTCATTTTTACTTTTAAAAACTTCATGGTCGGGGGGGGGGAGTTCTGGCTAAGATGGAGGCGTAGGTAGAAACATTGCTTCTTCACACAACTAAAAGGAGGATAACAATGAATCTAAAATCAACAAACAACAAAAATCACCAGAAAATCATACTGCATGGAACTCCGAAAACCAAGGAATTAAAGAAAAAATCAACCAAGACCACACTGGTAGGGCGGACCCTGTGAGCTGAATCAGAAAAACCGCAGCAAGGCAGCTGAGGCCCTGGGCAGACTGCTGAGTTTGCAGAGCTGCGCAGGAGGGACTGACTTAAGGAGAACACTGAGATTCAGACTTGACTGTGGGCTACAGCTGGGGTTGTAGCAATAGGAGATACTTCCAGTCTGTCATGAGAGTCTGTTGGAAAGTGCACTAGAGACAAGCAGGCAAGCTGCATTGTTCTCTCTCTGGCCTGCCCCCACAGGCAGTGCAGCAAAGAGGGTTGCCCAGCCTGGGTGAATACCTAAAGCTCCACCCCCTTACAACCTATCAGCTGTGCCAAGACAAGGAAATATGGCCCAAATGAAAGAACACAGCAAAACCTCAGAAAGAGAACTAAGCAATAAGGACATTGCCAACCTATCTGATGGAGAATTTAAAGCCCTGCTTTAAAATGCTCACAGAACTGACTGAGCTTGGCCAAAAAATGAAAGATACCCAAAATGAAATAAAGCAAAATATTCAGGGAACCAACAGTGATAAGAAGGAAACCAGAATTCAAAACAACAATTTCGAACAAAAGAAAGAAATAAACATCCAACTGGATCAGAATGAAGAAACAAGAATCAAAAAAATGGAGAGAGGCTGAGGATTCTCTGGATCAACCTGAAATGTTCCAATATCTGAATTATAGGGGTGCCAGAAGGAGAAGAACAGCAGCAAGAAATTGAAAACTTATTTGAACAGAAGGAAGATGACGGCATGGTAGGAGAGAGCAGATTCCACTTCCCCCTACACGCAGGAGAAAAACCTAGCCAATCTATGGAGGAACAGAGCAAACAGCCTACAGTACCACTGCATAGATGAAAATAGGAGATCAAAAATTGTAGTGGACACTGAAAAACCAGACAGTAAGGAGAGTTTTTCAGGACAATAAGGGCCCAGGTATCAGCGCGGAGACTAGGACAGCTGAAGCCCCGGGCCTGGTGCTCACCAGGTCTGCCACAGGGCTCTAGGGAGGGAACCGGGTCAACCACTCCCTCCCCAGCCAAACAACATTTGAGCAGCCCCAGGAGAGACCTGGTTGCTTGAAGTCACAGAGAGGGGAGTTAAGGTCTGAGTGGCAAATATGCAGGGTCTGTGAGCACCCATGCATAGCCCTGGGAGGAGTGCATGCCCAAGCCACTGCGACCAGAGGAAATGATATGACCAGATACAGCCAAGCGACCAGAGGCGGCCAAGTGACCAGAGATGGGGGCTTTGTGGAAGACCCAGAGCTCATACCCATGAACCTAGGGTGAGTGCGCTCAACACAGGAAACCCACAGAACCCACACCCAAACACTCGAGTCTGCATGTATGCACCAAAGGAGACCAGGAGCTCACACCCATAAACCCGGGGAGTGCTCGATCTGTAGGAGATCCTAGCTCACACTCATAAACTCAGGAAAGCACACACTCTGCAAGAGGCTCAGAAACCATGCCCAAAGCCCTGCGCAGACAGGCACTGGACTAGCTCTGGGGAGAGTGCACGGCTAGCCCCGAGCAGAGTACCTTGAAGCTGATGGAGTGCTGAACAGGCAGAAAAGTGATACCAGTCGCCCCTCAGCCCCTTGCAACCAGCAAGACCAGAAAAACTGGTTTGGTCAGTTTGAAATCAGCAAGAGGCTTTATTGTTCTTGTTGTTAATTATATTTATTATTTTTTTATTTTTATCTCTCAATTCCTTTTGCTTTTATTTCCTTCTTTCTTGTTTTATTCCTTCTTCCTTTCTTTCCAATTTTATCTCTTCTTCCTCTTCTTTTTTTCTTTTCTCTTTTTAAATATGCATGAGTGAGAAAAAACCCTGAAACTGTGAAAAAAACAGAGCTGGACCCAAAGAGATGGCATCCCAACAGCTGAGACAGTGGAAGCCGTGAACACCAGGAAACCCGAAGGAGACGGTACCACTGAATCTCACAGATATTCTGCCACAGATGTTCACACCATAAACCCAGGGAGCCAGAACAGATCAATTTCATAGGCTGAGGCTAACCAGAAGATTCTCACAAACAATAGGAAGAAAAAGAAACAATCTGCAAATGAAAGGAAAGGAGGAAGCACCAGAAAGAATGTTAAATGAAACAGAGACAATTCAACTATCGGATATTGAGTTGAAAGCAGTGGTTGTCAGGAAGCTCCATGAGCTCTCAATTAGATATCAGAAACTACAGGGAAGCTACGATGAACTCACTGCAAACTATATCAACATGAAAAAGGAAATAGAAACTATCAACAAGGGCCAAGAGGAAATGAAAAATACAATTTCTGAACTGAAGAACACAGTAGAAGGAATGAAAAGCAGAATTGATGCAGCAGAAGATCGGATCAGCGAGTTGGAAGACAAAGTAGGAAAAAACATCCAGAAAGAGAAAGAAAAGGAAAAGAGGCTCAGAAAGAATGCAGAGGGATTAAGAGAAATGCAAGACAATATGAAACATAATCATATCTGTGTAATAGGGATACCAGAAGAAGAGCAAGGGATAGTAAACTTATTTGAAAAAGTAATGATGAAAAATGTCCCTAATTTGATGAGAGAAAAAGTCACACAAATCCAGGAAACACAGAGAGTCCCAATCAAGAGGAACCCAAAGAGGCCCACTTCAAGGCACATCATAATTAAAATGGCAAAATTCCAAGACAAAGAGAGAATCTTAAAGGTAGCAAGAGAGAAACAGGAAGTAACATACAAGGGAGCCCCTATTAGGTTAGCAGGTGACTTCTCAGTGGAAACACTGCAAGCCAGAAGAGAATGGCAAGAAATATTCCAAGTAATGAGAACCAAAGGCCTGCAACCAAGACTACTTTACTCAGCAAGGCTTTCAATCAAGATAGAAGGCCAAATAAACAGCTTCCCACACAAAAGAAGTCTAAAAGGATACACCTCCACCAAACCAGTTCTGCAAGAGATGGTAAAGGGACTGCTTTAAGTAAAGGAAGGAAAAGAGAGAGAGAGAGAGAGAGAGAAACACAGGTATGAAAATGGCAAGGTATAAGTAACTATCAATAATAACTTTAAACATAAATGGATTAAATACTCCAATCAAAAGACATAGAATAGCTGAATGGATAAGAAAGCATGACCCACACATAAGCTGCCTACAAGAGTCCCACCTCAGGACAAAAGACCTACACAGACTCAAAGTGAGGGGCTGGAAACAAATTTTCCAAGCAAATGGAAAGGGGGGAAAAAAGCCAGTGTAGCAATACTCATATCCGACAAAATAGACTTCAAAAAAAAAGAGCCACAAAGAGAGACCCAGAAGGTCACTTCATAATACTCAAAGGAAGAATCCACCAGACAGACATAAACATTGTAAATATATATGTACCCAACATAGGAACACCTAAATACATGAAGAAAATCTTAGAGGACTTCAAGAAAGATATTGACAGTAACTCAATCATAGTAGGGGATTTTAACACCCCACTGTCAAAAATGGACAGATCTTCTAAACAAAATATCAACAAAGACATTATGGCATTGAACAATACTCAAGATGAAGTGGAATTAACTGATATATATAGAGCCCTGTAACCCAAAGAAACTAAATACACATTATTTTCAAATGTGCATGGAACATTCTCAAAGATAGACCACATGATAGGACACAAAACAAGCCTCAACAAATTCAAGAAAATTGAAATCATAACAAGCATTTTCTCCTACCACAAGGGACTGAAACTAGAAACCAACCCCAAGATGAAAAACACAAAGTCCTCAAAATTATGGAGATTGAATAGCATGCTATTAAATAATGAATGGGTCAAGAATGAAATTAGGGAAGAAATCAAAAAGTTTCTGGAAACAAACAAAACTGAACTCACAACAACCCAAATCTTATAGGACACAGTGAAGGCAGTCCTGAGAGGGAAGTTCATAGTGATACAGGCCTACCTAAAAAAGATAGAAACATTTCAAACAAACACCCTAACACTATGCCTACAAGAACTAGAGGAACAACAACAAAGATGGCCCAGAGCAAGTAGAAGGAAGGACATAACCAAGATCAAATCAGAATTAAATTACACAGAGACTAAAAACACAGTTCTAAGGATCAATGAATCCAGGAGCTGGTTCTTTGAAAAGATAAACAAAATCAACAATCCTTTAGCAGGCTCATCAAGAAACAAAGAAAGAGAACCCAAATAAACACAATCACATATGAAAGAGGAGAGATTACAACTCACAGCACAGAAATACAAAGAATTATAAGAAATTACTATGAAGAAGTGTATGCCAAGAAATTTGAAAACCTAGGTGAAATGGACAACTTTCCAGAAAAATATAATCTTCCAAAACTGAATGAAGAAGCAGAAAGCCTGAACAGACTAATAACAGCAGAAGAAATTGAAGCAGTAATCAAAAACCTGCTGACAAACAGAAATCATGGACCAGATGGTTTCACAGGAAAATTCTACAAACCATTTAAAGAAGAGCTAACTGCTATCCTTAACAAACTATTCCAAAAAATCCAAAATGTTGGAAGATTCCCAAACTCTTCTTATGAAGCAAGCATCATCCTAATCGGCAAAACAGATAAAGACACAACAAAGAAAGAAAACTTCAGGCCAATATCGCTGATGAACATAGATACTAAAGTCCTCAACAAAATATTGGCAAACTACAGCCAGCAATACAGTAAAAACATCATACGCCATGACCAAGTGGGATTCATCCCAGGGATACAAGTATGGTTCAATATTCACAAATCAGTAAATGTAATACATCACAAAATGAAAAGCAAAGACAAAAATCACATGATCATACCAATAGATGCAGAAAAAGCATTCGATAAGGTACAGCACCCATTTATGATAAAAACACTCAGCAAAGTGGGAACTAAGGCAGCATTCCTCAATATAATAAAGGCCATATATGAGAGACCTACAGCCAACATCATACTCAACAGGCAAGAACTAACATTTTTTCCACTAAGATCAGGAATGAGACAAGGTTGTCCACTTTCACCACTTCTATTCAATATAGTATTGGAAGTCTTAGCCACAGCGATTAGCAAGGAAAGGAAATAAAAGGCATCCAAATCAGAAAAGAAGAAACAAAACTATCATTCTTTGCAGATGACGTTATAGTGTACATAGAAAGTCCTATAGACTCGGCCAAAAAGCTGCTTGACCTAATAAATTATTTTAGCCAAACAGCCGGATACAAAGTCAATATCCAGAAATCAAAGGCATTTTTGTATACCAACAATGAAACAGCAGAAGCAGAAATCAAGAAAAAATCCCATTCAATATAGCAAAAAGAAAAATAAAATACCTAGGAGTAAACCTAAACAAGGAGGTAAAACACCTGTACACAGAAAACTACCCAACACTGAAGAAAGAAATCAAGGAAGACACAAACAAATGGAAACATATACTGTGTTCATGGATCAGAAGAAATAACATCATCAAAATGTCCATACTACCCAAAGCAATTTACAAATTCAATGCAATACCTATTAAAGTACCAATGGCATATTTCACAGACATAGAATAAACACTTCGAAAATTTATATGAAACCATAAACAACCCCTGAATAGCTGCTGCAATTTTGAGAAGAAAAGAGCAAAGTAGGAGGGATCACAATACCTGATACCAAACTGTATTCCATGGCCACTGTACTCAAAAGAGCCTAGTACTGGCATAAAAATAGGCACATGAACCAGTGGAATAGAACAAAGAGCCCAGAAATAAACCCAAGTTTTTATGGTGAATTAATATTCAACAAAGGGGGCAGCAACATTAAATGGAGTAAAAATAGCCTCTTCAACAAGTGGTGTTGGGAGAACTGGACAGCTACATGCAAAAAAAAAAAAAAATGAAACTTGAACACCAACTTACACCATACACAAAAATAAATTCAAGGTGGACAAGATTTAAATATAAGCCGTGACACCATTAAAGTCCCAAAGGAGAACATAGGCAGGAAAATCTCAGATATTTCACGCTGCAACATTTTTACTGATATATCCCCTAAAGCAAGGGACATAAAGGAAAGAATAAACAAATGGGATCTCATCAAAATAAAAAGCTTCTGCATGGCTAAAGAAAACAGTAGTAAAATAAAAAGAGAACCAACCATATGGGAAAACATATTTGCCAATGATACCTCAGACAAGGGTTTAATCTCCAAAATATACAAAGAACTTGCACGACTCCACTCTAAGAAGACAAGCAACCCAATTAAAAAATGGGCAAAGGACTTGAACAGACACTTCTCCAAGGAGGGCATACAGAGGATCCAGAGACACATGAAAAGATGCTCAATATCACTAGCTATTAAAGAGATGCAAATTAAAACCACAATGAGATACCAGTTCACACAAGTCAGAATGCCCATCATAAACAAAGTAACAAACAGCAAGTGTTGGAGAGGTTGTGGAGATAAGGGGACCCAAGTGGACTGTTGCTGGGATTGCAGACCTGCACAACCGCTATGGAAAACAGTATGGAATTTTTTAAGAAATCTAAAAATGGATCTGCCTTTTGACCCAGCAATCCCACTGCTAGGATTATATCCTAAGAACCCTGAAACACCAGTCCAAAAGAACCTATGCACCCTGATGTTCATAGCAGCACAATTTACAATAGCCAAGTGTTGGATGCAACCTAGGTGCCCATCAGTAAATGAATGGATCAAGAAACTATGGTATATTTACACAATGAAATTCTATGCAGCAGGAAAAAAAAGGAGCTCCTACCCTTTGTGACAGCATGGATAGAACTGGAGAGAATCATGCTAAGTGAACTAAGCCAGGCAGTGAAGGACAAATACCATATGATCTCACCTTTAACAGGAACCTAATCAACAAAACAAACAAACAAGCATAATATAACCAAAGACATTGAAATTGAGAACAGGATGACAGTCATCAGAGGGGAGAGGGGAGGGAATTTCAGGAGAAAAGTACAAGGGTTTACCAGAACAAGTATAAAGGACACATGGACAAAAACTATGGGGGGGTGGAAATGGGAGGGATGTGGGAAGGGCTGGGGCGGTGGGCTGGGATGGGAGTAAAAGACAGAAAACTGTACGAGAACAACAATTTAAAAAAAGGAAACTTATTTGAGCAAATAGTGAAGGAAAACTTCCCCAATCTGGCAAAAGAAATAGACTTCAAGGAAGTCCCGGAAGCCCAGAGAGACCCAAAGAAGTTGGACCCAAAGAGGAACACATCAATGTATATCATCATTAAGTTACCAAAGATTAAATACAAAGAGAAAATCCTAAAAGCAGCAAGATATAAGGAGACAGTTACCTACAAAGGAGTTCCCATAAGGCTAACAGCTGATTTCTCAAAAGAAAACTTACAGGCAAGAAGGGGCTGGAGAGAAGTATTTGACGTCATGAAAGGCAAGGACCTACATCCAAGATTACTCTATCCAGCAAAGCTTTCATTTAGCGTGGAAGGTCAGATAAAATGCTTCCCAGATAAGGTCAAGTTAAAGGATTTCACCATCACCAAGCCCTTATTATATGAAACATTAAAAGGACTTATCTAAGAAAAAGAAGATAAAAATATGAACAATAAAATGACAAATAACTCACAACTATCAACAAATGAACCTCAAAGAAAAACAATGAAAACAAAATCTAAGCAAACAATCAGAACAGGAACAGAATCAGAGAAATGGACATCACACAGAGGGAGTTCAGTGTGGAGGGGGAAGAGAGGAATGGGGGGAAGGTAGAGGGAAGAAGCATAATTAGTAGGCACAAACTAGATGGGGAGAGATAAAAACTTTATAGGAAACAGAGGACTCAAAGAACTTATATGTACAACCCATGGACATGAACTAAGGCGGGGGGAATGCTGGAAGGATGGGGGAGCAGGGTGGGGGGGATAAAAGGGGAAAATTGGGAAAACCGTAATAGCATAATCAATAAAAATACTTAAAAAATCTTCACAGAGGGATGAATAGGCAAAGCACAAAGGATTTTGGGGATGGCAAAAATATTCTGTATGATAGTAGAATGGTGGATACATGTCATTTTATATTTGTCAAAACCCAAAGAAATGTACAGAACCAAGAGCAAACCCTATTGTAAACTATGGACTCTGGCTGATGATATGTCAATATAGGTTCATCAATTATAACAAATATACCCCTGTGGTGGGGAAGATTATGCATATGTTGGGGCAGGGATATAGAGGTAATCTCTGTATCTTCCCCTCAGTTTTGTTGTGAACCTAAAACTGCTCTAAAAAATAAAGTGTTTTTTGTTTTTAAAACACCATGCACAGGTCAGAGGGGGTACCTCATCCCACACTGCCACCATAAAAGGGCAACTGGGCCTGTGGTTTATGTCAAATTTTGTGCCTACTCCCTGCAGCCACCAGAAGTTTAGGAACATAAGCTCCAAGAAGCTTCCCATCTTTCCAGAGGTGGTTGAACCCTTGTGTACAGCCCACCTTCATAAATAAGGTGCAAAGTCCCGTTCCTCTGCAGACCACTGGAGTCAGTCTCATAAAATAACAAAAATACGCACATTATTGAAGACCGTAATTTTTAACTCTTACCCTTACCATCCATAGCTTTTGACAATTGCTTTCTTTCACTTGACTTAAAAGGCTTATTTCTTAATTTATTTGTATCTTCTTCCCTGGACTTTACCCCTTTGGGTAAAAAGTATGGTGATGGTTTAGGGCTGCTGAAGTTGGAATTGAGCTCCCACTGAATGTAACAGGAAGCCTTGCCTTACTTAAACCAGTGGTTTAAAAAGGGTGATCCCCAAGCCAGGCGGTGAAAGACGAATACCATGTGATTGATCTCACCTTTAACAGGAACCTAATCAACAAAACAAGCAAGCAAAATATAACCAAAGACACTAAAATTGAGAACAGGCTGACAGTGACCAGAGGGGAGAGGGAGGGAATTTCAGGGAAAAAGAGGAAGGGTTTGCAGGAACAAGAATAAAGGACACATGGACGATAACAAGGGGGAGTGGAAACAGGAGGGAGGTGGGGAGGGCAGATAAAAGGCAGAAAATTGTACTTGAACAACAATTAAAATAAAAAATTTAATTAATCTAGGATCAACCATATAAAAATTTAAAAAAAAAATAAAAAGGGTGATCCCAGACCTGTAGCATCAGCACCACCTTGCTAGAAATGCAACTTCTCAGGCTCTACCCCTTACCTACAGAATTACAGGCTGGGGATGAGGTGGGAAGGAGGTAGAGCCAAGCCCTTTAGGTCAGGGGTGTCAAACTCATTTTCACTGGAGGCCACATAAGCCTCACGGTTACCTCCAAAGGGCTGAATGTAATTTCAACTCCTTAACAGTTAAGGAGTAGTTACATTTATTTACAGTCCTAAAATTATTTTGGCCCTTCGAAGGCAACCACAAGGCTGACATGGCCCCTGGTGAAACTGAGTTCGACACTCCTGCTTAGGTGATATTGATGCATGCTCAAATTTGTTCATGCTGCTATAAAGCGGTGATCATTATTGGGATTTAATGCAGATCTTTCCCATGCCAGCTCCTCATACCCAGAGTATGAGATTTACTAAGTCTGAGCTGGAGCCAGAATGTATAGTTTTAAATACTTCCAAGGTGGTTTTTAGACACAGTCCTAAATAAAAATTACTGCATAATTACTCATTATAGCTTTAAAAATTGTCCCCAATATTTTTTTTTCAAAGAAAGAATTTAGGAGGGCTGGATAGTGAGTGGGCAGAACAATAGAAGAAAGTAGCTAAGAGATTGGCTTTGCTTCTAGTTATAATGGCCCATACATTTTAGAAGCCTAGTTGGAAATCTCAAAACCAAGAGAAAATTCCATAAATAACCAAAGGTCAAGGTCATTTAAGACTAAAAATCTTTCATCTTCTCTTCTTGACATACAGCCTTCCCTTCATGCATTTCCATCTTTAAATGTTCTTATTTTGGGTAGCAGGAAAGCTGAAACAGGAAACTGGCATTTCTGTGCAGGTGCTTTCCATTGAGAGGTTCCTTTAATCATCACCACAGCCTCCTTAAGGAGCTAGCCCCTCTCACAGAAGAAGAAACTGAGGCCTAGCTATTAAGAAACATGCCATTTCAAATAACTAGTAATTGGCCAAGATGAGATTTGAACCTAAATCCATCTGGCATCATCTCTTTTCTCGACTATCCACTTGCATTTTGTTGCTGTTAAAGTCATTTCCAAGTAACAATGTCTTTTCAATGCAAAACATTGCCTCAGTTTACAGCAAACTTTACTTGTGTCAAAACAGTAAGGGTTGGAAAAGTTTAAAACTCAGATCAAAAGGGGTATATCAAAGACATCTGAACTTATTATTCAGCCTGGAAGAGAGTTAAGATTGAGAGAACTTTAATAAGAATGTTTGAGGGTCTGAAGGATAATTCCTCTTCATAAAATGGAGAGTAGAATTAGTTATTCTCTCTCTTCACTGGGAACTAAAAAAGATATCTTGGTCCATCACTGTCCTGTATGGGTTTTAGGTTCCAAATAGTACTATTTGGTATATTCCCTGTGAAGCCTTATTGAGCCAGTTCATTTAGGAAAAACATGGGGCTCACACACTTTTAAGAAAAGATTACTTTTTATTTCTAGTTCAGATAGCTACTACCACAATACCCAAGATATGGTTGATGCCTCAACATCTGCATGTTGAATTAATACAGTTGAATTTATTGGAAATTGATAAACAGATGAAAGTGTCATCTAGGATATCCTTTGAGAAGGTGAGGGGTTAACAAACTCATTAATCAATAGATATTCCTCTGTCTGATGTTGCTGAAACAGGCTTTTCATGATGGCAGGGGCTGAGAAACTTCTCTTACTGCTTGCTCTAAGTCAATGCTCACACAGCAACCATATATTCATCTCACTTCCCTCCCCACATGGTTAGCTAATTGCATCCCCTCTAGAAGTTTACAAAGTAAACCAAAAAAGAAGAAAACACCCAGACACCTAGGTGGATGGTACACACTGGAAAGATACCAGTGACTATTTTCAATGAAGAATTCATTCTTTCCAGTCTCATAAATGAAGATGCTTGATCCTCATCCCTTGAAAAAATCTAAAGTTCTGAATCTTTGAATTCCTGAATACACTTCTAGTCCAGCCCCCAGTAGTTGCTTTCTCATGCAGATGATGTGCTAGTCTTTTCAAAGTGCCTCCTTTAACCTCCCCTCCCCGTACATACAACATAATAAGCTCTCCAAGAAGTCTCAGGCAAAAGGAAACTGTGAACCTCTCAGAATGCACATGTTAATCTCAATTCCATGTCCTTGGTAGGTCATTTGACAATTGAAGTAGTGAATTACTAACAGATGACCTTGCTTTTGGAGCTGAGGAATCCAATCCAGAAAAAAGTGAAGAGTAAACACAAAGCATATGTGTGGCAGACACTCACATATAAAGATCCCTCAAAAGGCAGAATGCATTTTTTCTTTGGCAACTTCAAGAAGGAAGCAATCCTGAGCATTGACCCAATAGGGATGCAGATCATCACTCTCTATAGGACATAACTTCAGTCATATCTGGGTGTTATACACAGTCTTTCTGAAAAGGAGATTATGGGCCACCCGAATGGTCATCACCTGGAAAGATGGTTATAAATGCAGGTTCATCCCCAAACTTCCTGAAGTCAAAATGCTTAAGGGTGGGGTCTGGGAGTGAGCATTTCTAACAAGCAATTGGATGATTCTTTCTGTGGCATACCAAGTCTCAGAATCACTGCTGGCAGAACTAAAGAACTTCCATTCCAATTGACCAGAAGAGCTACATTGCCATGGAAACGTGCTTGGCACTCATTTAGAAACAAATCAGTCTAATGTCACCATTGGAGTGGTGTCAGAGGAGTCACAATTTAAATAATTAGAGTGCTCCAGTCAACATATGGGGAAGTTCAATCAGTACCACAAACTGCTTTGCCAGGTACAGAAAATACATAATTAAGAACTGTTGATGAAAAGGGGGGCCATGTACTAAACCTGACAAGATCAGGGGAGGCCTTATAAACTCAGAGACCTAAAGTGACCACATAAGATGGTCTGAAATACTTTCTAACTAAAGGCAGTTCATGGCAGGTAGTCATGTGCTAGGAGGGTGTTATTCACTAACAAAGGTAAATGTTTACCTTAACTCAGCCTGTCGTCCTTTTTTTTCCACCTATGATAACATACCTTTAGAATATCAAACTAATTTCCTCCCCCACCACACCTCAAATCACAACAACTACAAGTGCAGCTGAGACCACAAATCCCCCCATTGTTATCATTATCATGTTAATTGTTGACTGTTAACCATCCTATACCCACCACTAAAAGAGGCATGTTTCTATTTGTTTTACATTCTATCTAAAACCAGAGGTTTCCCTGCTTTGGGTTCTCATGCCTCCTTAATGTATCACCAGTGAATTTCATGCAACTCCCTTACACCTCCTCCTTTGATTGTAATGTATAAAATAAATACATGCCACTCTTTGGTGAATTTTCTTAATCCATTGAGATTTTGCTTCCCAGCAATTGTCATCAGTTTGGCTCAAATAAACTCATAAAAATTCTTACAGGTTTGGAAATTATTCACATTGACAGATTTTTTGGAGATTGGAACAATACAAAAGACAGGATTTTTGTAGTTGAAAAATTGAAATCAGACAGTCCCATTTGAATCTATTTTTTAAAAAAACAGGAAATTCAGAATTTTAACTCAACTAAAATCCTGAGATCTGTAAGGGAGTAAAAGTAGAAAGAGAAAGCTAAAAATTTTCAAAAAACTAACTTGACACTTGTAAGCTTTACCAAACCCAGCCTATTTTTAAAGACTCCGGAAACCTGCTTAAAGTGTTTTTCAGAGGATGTAGCCACAAACGGTGACCATGCTACATCAGATCCTGAATAATATGCGTGTGGATCTGGGCAACGTAAAAGGAAAATTTTCATCATGAGACAGCAAATGAAACTGGTGTGTGTGAAGTAAGTTTTAGCAACCACATTAGCCCCAGATGTTTTTTCCAAAAATACTGAGTTTTAATTTGAAAGCTGAGACAAACTAAGGCTTCTATTCCCTTTTCACCATGCCCTTTAAAGAGGAAATAAGTAACAACACACATGAACTAATTACTATTTCAAAGTTATTGGTAATAGGGCAACTCTCTCTTTTTTTTTTTTTTTTCAACGTTTTGGAGCCTCAATTGTTTTCAATACGTTCAGGTATTTTCAGAAAAAAAATGTAACATGTAGATGAAAATAGAGAATAAAGGTGTCTCCCTGAGGTGTTGCCCAAAAATCAGGGGGAAAAAAAAAGAGAAAATTTGTATGACAAATCAACTGTTAAAACAACAATAAGCCTTTGGGTTCTTGAATCTTCCCGAGCTACTTAGGTTAGGTAGACAAAAGAGGGAAGAGAAGCAGTAAACTGAAAGAGCCTCAGAAATCATAGCATTACCAGTGTTCCTGCTTAACCTGTGTTCAAGGCTTTCCACAACAAAACCTACATCTTCCTTTCCAACCTTCCCTTTGCTACTCCCCTAACATGTGACAAACTAGGCTCCTCTGTGTCCCCCCAAGCTCAGGTTCTGCATTGCCACCTGCAACCCTTTGCTCATGCAGTTTCTCCCTCACCTCTTTCTGCACATCTGACATCTTGCCTCATCCCATCCTTTGAGAGTAGCCCAAGTCCCAAGTTTCCTGTTCTCTAGTTCCCAGGCCCTCTACCCTCCCTCCTTCTCTGATCCCTAGCCCCACTGCAGGCAATTCCTGATGCGATGGGTCCCCCTGAATTCATGTGTAGAAGTCTTAATCTCTAGTACCTCAGAATGTAACCTTATTTGAAAACAGGGTAGTTGCAGATGTAATTATTTAAGATGAGATCATTAGAGTGGGTCCTAATCCAATATACCTGATGTCCTTACAAAAAAAAATAGAATGTGAAGAAAAAGAGACACATGTAGAGGGAAGATGATGTGAAGACACAGGAAGAAGACATACATTTATAAGCCAAGAAGAGAGGCTGGGAGCAAATGCTTCCCTCATGGCCCTCAGAAGGAACTACACTGATTGACATTTTGATCTTAGATTTCTAGCCTCCAGAACTGTGAGACAATAAATTTCCACTGTTTAAGTGACCTGCTGTGTGATATTTGTTATCGTAGCCTCAGCAAACTAATACACTAATTCTCACTTGGTATTTTTCTAGTGAGAATATGGTGAAGCCTGGGACAAACTTTGGTCTGTGACCC
Source organism: Anoura caudifer (assembly GCA_004027475.1). Classification (NCBI taxonomy): domain Eukaryota; kingdom Metazoa; phylum Chordata; class Mammalia; order Chiroptera; family Phyllostomidae; genus Anoura; species Anoura caudifer. The sequence continues at coordinate 83,810 of PVKU01006371.1, forward strand.
TGGACACTTTTGCCTTCACTGTTCCTTTTCTCCATACAGAAATATTAAAACCATATTTTATGAGTTTGTTATTATAAAGGTGAATATAGAAATGTTAGACATTCAAAACATTCCTCCACATAAAAGTTTATTTTTTCTGGTTGATTTTACTTTATTCTTTATTTTATTTATTCTTAGAGAGAGGGGAAGGGAGGGAGAAAGAGAGAGGGAAACATCAATGTGAAAAACATCAACTGGTTGCCTTCCATAGGACCAAACCCATAACCCAGGCATGTGCCCTGACTGGGAATCCAAGCAGTGACCTTTCACTTTGTGGGATGACACCCAACCAACTGAGCCATGCTGGTCAGGGCTTTCCTTCTGATTTTAAAATAAATTAAAACATTTTCATGGGCCTGTAAAAGTATCATGGGCAACAGGCATTGTGCCTATTGTGCCTAATAGGTAAATTGGCTTGTAGCCTTCTGAACGGTGACTTTGGTGACAACACCTTGTACTACCAAGTAGACCATAAGTTTTGGTAGGGCAGAGACTGTGAGTAACCTCCTCTGCATTATCCACCTATAGCAGATGTTCAAGAAATACCTGTCAATGAACTGATCTGGTCTTACCCTTTGTTTCTCAGAAGAGCTATGGTATCTAAAACACCCAGGACATTTCATTGTGGTAGCTTCTTCTCCAAGGAAGATAACTCCACTTTCCAGCTTATATGATGTTACATCTGGCATCATTTTCCCATATATAAGCAACATGGCTTTCAAGGTAATCTAGGCACATTTCTAATAATAAATGCCCCCAACTTCATATAACCTATCATGCCACTGTGTGACCTTAGGCAATCACATTAATTGCTCTGCACAATAGTTTCCACATATGTAAAATTGGCAAGACAGAGCCACATGAGCACTTGAGCACCTTCCAATTAACTAGTTAAGTAGTTAAGCAAGAACTAAAACCTGACTCCAAAACTGATGTTTTAAATTCAAAGATTTTCAAAGATAGAGAACCATATATGTGGGACAGGGAAGCCCACATAACCTCATACCCACTGGCTCTGCCAAAAGATAAGATGGTCACCCTGGTTGTAGGTTTTCTAATCTCTATCCCCCTCCCTTGGCTTCCTTAGGTTCACAAAGTAATTATTGGTTGACCTTTGCCTTTCCTTCAGAATCTGAATTTGAGGCCTGCAGGCACATAATGAAAACAGGATTCTTTTCATGAAACCCAGTGGAGTAACATAGACACTACTGTTACTCCCAGCAAATGAATCTACTAACCCCATAACCATTTCTAATCCTTAAGCACATGTCATTCTAAAATTCATCACCATAATCTTCCAGAAGGATTTTTTATTGTTGTTCAAGTACAATTGTCTCCATTTTCCCTCCCTCCACTCTCCCACCACCCCAGCCATCCCCACCTCCCACTCTCCATCCTACACCTTTTTAGCCTTGTCCGTGTATCCTTTATACATGTTCCTGAAAACCCTTCCCCCTTCCCCTCCCCTCTGGTTACTGTTAGTTTGTTCTTTATTTCAATACCTCTGGTTATATTTTGCTTGCTTCTTTGTTTTGTTGATTAGGTTCCACTTATAGGTGAGATCATATGGTATTTGTCTTTCACTGCCTGGCTTATTTCACTTAGCATAATGTTCTCCAGACCCATCCATCCTGTCATGAAGGGTAGGAGCTTCTTCTTTCTTTCTGTTGTGTAGTATTCCATTGTGTAAATGTACCACAGTTTTGATCCACTCATTTACTGATGGGCACTTAGGTTGTTTCCAGCACTTGACTATTGTATATTGTGCTGCTATGAAATTGGGGTGCATAGGTTTTTTGAATTGATGTTTCAGGATTCTTAGGGTATAATCCCAGCAGTTCCACTGATGGGTCAAAAGGCAGTTCCATCTTTAGTTTTCTGAGGAAATTCCATACTGTTTTCCACAGTGGCTGCACCAGTCTGCATTCCCACCAACAATGTACTAAGGTTCCCTTTTCTCCACAACCTCACCAGCATTTGTTGTTTGTTGATTTCGTTATGATGGCCATTCTGACCAGTGTGAAGTGGTTTCTCACCGTGGTTTTAATTTGCATCTCTCTGATGGTTAGTGATGCTGAGCATCCTTTCATATGTCTCTGTGCCCTCTGTATGTCCTCCTTGGAGAAGTGTCTGTTCAGGTCCTTTGCCCATTTTTTAATTGGAGCGTTTGTCTCCCTGGAGTGAAGGATTTCTTAAGCATCTTTTTTTTGGTACTAGCATGGTCACAGACAAAAAGCAAACTGAGTCTTAACAGAAGTTCATTGTTTCATCACTAGTGAGAAGCAAAAAAAAAAAAACTGGAAAAAGAAAACTAAATTCTCAACAATAGGGAAATAGTTAATAAAATATAGGCTATATCTATACTGTAAAATGTGAAAAATAATTAGATAAATCTGTAGGTACTCAGATGAGATCTCTAACACTGATTTTTATTTTTTTAATAAGTGGCAAAACATATTTACTTTGTATATTCTCATGTGCAAACCCTGAGACAAGGATTTACATACAAGTAGTTCGCTTGGGAAGTGATCCCAGGAAACACCAACAGGGAGTAAGATATGAAACAAAGAAGGGAAGAAAGCCAATAAAAAATGTGTTACCAAGAAGGTTAACCCTGCGAACAACTACAACTTAATCCCCCTGGGGACCTCTGGGGATACTGTAGGACACAGTTTACAGTTATCCCAGATGAGAGGTAAAGAAGTAGGGAGATTAAACCAATATTCATCAGTTATTGGTTGAGGGCTGCTCTTGGGACATGAGGTGTGATTACAACTCATGTTATTCTCTGTATGCAGTAGTACTTTCACAATGGTGGGTAACATTCATGGTAGGTGCTCAGTGACCATGACAGATCATGTGATCAACAAAACAGACCCTTTCTTACCCCTTCCAAGAATTTATACCAAACATAGCTAGCACATTAATTTTTAGTCAATAATAACTTATGTCAATCAAAAATGTTTTAAAATGCCATGGTCCTCCATTCCATCCTACTCCATTTCTCCACCTCTACTTGTCTACCATATCCCATTAGGAGCCTCAATAAATTGGCCACACTACACCTTGATCATTCAAGTAACACTAAATCAACCACTCACATGACAAGGGGTTTCTAGGTGTTTAAAATCCATCTTTCCTCCGCCCAGGGTTCCAGGACAGTCAGTAATATTTCCTGGGCCTGAACCACTAGAAAGAGGTCCTTGCCACATTCTAGTTGACACACCAAGTAGAAGCCTGCAAGTATATGGTGTGTTAACCTGACTTTTACCTAAAATATCCAAAGAAATATGGTCCAAACAAAGCATAATTCTCTAAGCATTTTTTAAAGTCTAGCCAAACAAAAAAGGACCAAAATATGACATAACTAGAGAGAGGTCTTAGGTATCTTGGCTTTGTTTGAGTATTGGTCCATTCATTCACTCAAACATTTATTGAAGTATTGTGATGTGCCAGGCACTATACTGGGCATTTTGTCAACTCATGATGAACATAAATACATGGGCCAGATTAGAAGAAAACTTCAAAGAGAGCACTTTCTAAATTCTCTGCTAATCATATTTGTTTCATAATACCTATGCCTGACTAATCTGTCTTTATTTTAACATGCTTCTGTATTTGTCAGGCAGTGTGCAATTCTTGCTTATGACTCTATCCTAAAACCCAAACCCCATAGAGCAGGGGATGCTTCGTGGCTTGAGGTGCTGCCCCCATACCCACAGCTTACACAGGATCATATCTAGGGTAGCAGTCAACTTGTTCTAGCCTCAATGCTCCTGTCACTGGTATAGCTAAATTTAATCTTGAGATGTCTGAAGCTCCTTGCCCTATCCTTCCTTATCTAAGTGCTCAAAAATCCACTCATACACAGCTGAGCAGCTCCTCACAGGCCAACAGTGGAACTGCTTCTAAACCTGACACTATCCTTTTGTGGAAAAACAGGGTCTGGGAAAGGGAACAATAAGTAAGCACAGATTGAAATCCAGAGCCTTGAACTAAAACATCAGCCCCCCCACAATGTGTGATTTATTACAGAACGTAGACCATAGATGCTTAGCTGAGCCATCAAAGACTTTATCTCTTCAAGCTTTGTAACAATATGATTCAAATAGCTTCCATGGATGTAAAAAGATCCATTAATCCAGAGTCTCCATATCACATCTTACAGTCAAACATGTACTTGAGGGTTAGGGCAAAATGGAGCCTAAAATGCTTTATTCTTAAGGGACAGTTTATTTGAATAGAATTTCTTCCTAAACAGGAGAGTGAGACAAAATAATAAAAATTGATATCATTTCCCACCCTTTGTGAAGAAATGTTTAATTTGCTATCTATTACCCAGTGGAAACTAATCATGGACTGTAATTGTTTTTTTTTTAATTTACCTCCAATTCCCCCTTAAGTGGGAGATTGCAGGTATATAATGAAAAAAATTACTGTGGTTAAAAGGGAATGTTAAACTGGAAACTGAATTTAAATGACTGTAGCCCTGAATTAAGCAAGCCAAGCAGGCAACTGTCTCAAAGACCCTCCCTTTGTTTCTTAAAATGTTGGAACCCCTCTTTACCAGAGAGGTGGAGAAAATACCTTTGAGAATCTTTTTTCCTTGTAAAATACAATTGTTCAAAACCAGCTCTAGATTTATAATATGAGTGAATTTGACTCTACAAACCCAGGTGTGAAAATAAAAGTACATTAGTTTTCAGAAATAAAATTGCATTTAATACCGAGTTCCCATTTCCACCAGAACAACAACAACAAAAAAAATAACTATCTCAGTGTTAGGGATTTCTCTCTCCCCAGTTCTTAGAAGTTGTTCAAATGCCCCCAGAGATTTGATGTGAAAGCCCAATTGTCTTCAATATAAGATCACTATAACCAATGTTGGAGTTACTACAGCTCCTGAGACGCAGATCTGCCATGTCTGTGTCCCACTTGGGCACCTCAGTGACTGGAAACCTATTTCCCCTGCACACCTCCTAGCCATGCCCTCCATTACCCATGAAGCTTCTAACCATTCTCCCTTTTCAGTCTTGTAGACGTTCCCTTTTTTCTTTTTGCTCTATAGTATCTGCTTCAAAAAAAATGCACCTGTCTGAGTAGATAGAAGGATAGGTACATGTGATAAAGCAAGCATAGTAGAAAGTTAATAGTAAACTCTAGATGGTGTCTTGTGGTTATTCACTGTAAAATTCTTTCAATTTTGCCATATGTTTGAAATTTTTCATAATTGGTGGTAGAAGAAAACAAAACTCTCTCCCCAATTCCTTATACTACATTCTGTGGCTTTTGGAGGGAAAAGCCAGAAAGGGAAGTAGAGCACAGTGGGGCACTGAGCACTGTGACATAAATCTCCCCAAGGCAGAAGAAACTATCTGGCTAGCAAATCTGGATGCAAAATATAGTCAGAACAAAGCATAATTTAATATCTCAATGAATTTTCCTACCACAATTTCTAAATGAAAGAGAATTGGGTTTGATTGTCTACTTCTATACCTCACTACCACCCCTACTTGAAATTTAATTGCCCACATATCATAACCACATTTTTTTTACTCCAAGATGTTTAGGAATGAAGCAATATCTAACCCTCTTCATTTCTGCATCCCGCAGCCTGGATGCAAAGAATGGATTCCCAAATACAGGGCATATTTTAAAGACAACCCAAATTCTAATGGCCAAAAATTCAAAGACACTGTCGACTTAACTTGACCTCTGGAAGTATTGTGACAACTGAGTCTTAGGGCTTATTGAGAAGGTCTTTGCATTTCTCTTGATGCTGAATTTCAGAGGTACTCCTCAATCTTTCTTTCAGTTTCAATTGTAAGCAGCCATTGGAAAGCTGTGAGCACACAAAGCATAAGGTAAAAATCAAAAGTGTGCATCCTGCACTGGCTGATGTAGCTCAGTGGATTGAACACCAGCCTGCAAACCAACGGGTCTCCAATTCGATCCCCAGTCAGGGCACACGCCTGGGTTGCAGGCCAGGTCCCCAGTGGGGGGTGCGTGAGAGACAACCACACACTGATGTTTCTCTCCCTCTCTTTCCCCTTCCCTTCCCTCTCTCTAAAAATTAATAAAAGCTTTTTAAAAAGTTTTTCATCTAGATAAATAAAATTATGCTCCACAATATATGGAAATAATTGAATGTATTTTCATCATACTTGGAAGATGTTTTGAATTGCCTGATAAAATACAGGGTGGGGCAAAAATGGGTTTACAATTGTTCATATGGGAAATAACACAATAATAAATAATAATACAAGAATAAATTCTGTATTTTGTGTACTCATAACTGTAAATCTACTTTTGCTCACCCTGTATATGCTGAGTGGGGTGTGGGTAATACATTATGGGTTGCTCATTAGAGCTCCTTCTCCATGAGAGAAGTAGTCAGTCTCTAGAGCAGGCAAAACTAAGGTATGACAAGATACCCATGGGGGCATCCCAATGAAAACAGAGACACCTGAAAAAGACTAATATCAACTTTGACTCTTTAACTGAACTTTGTGATCTACAAGTATTGCCTTGTGATTAGGATGTTCCTAACTTGGACAGCTTTAAGAAGATACTCCATGATGAGTTGCAGCAGAGATTAATTAATTTTTTAAAGATGGCTAGTAATTTTCCTGAGCAATGCTGTAGGCTGGCTGGTTACTGTTGCAAAGGTAGACTAGTTAGAACAGCAATAGTAGATAGCAATGTGCAAAAAAATACTTAACTTTTACCTAGGTGTTTTATTTCATTTACTCTTGTTTTCAGCTCTATTTCTCTATTATGTTTATCAATTACAGATTATCTACCTACTTTACCAATATAAGAATAAAAGTTCTCTCTCTCTCTCTCTCTCTCACACACACACACACACACACACACACACACACACAGTTCTCTGACAGGTACTGTAGCAAACCAGTTTTCTGTGACCTCTCCTGGTAACTCCATTAATTGTAAGAATAGTAATAACAAAAATAATATTTTTTGTGATGATACATCCCTACTCCTTCAATAACATGAACTCAGATATAACCCCTCATGACAGTACAATCTGACTGGCTTCTCCCCCACAAAGAGAATTAGGCATCCAGACTTCTACCTTAAACCCCTCTTTATGCTGTCTGCCACAGCCTCAACCTTCCCTAACCACCACCCACAAAGATTGGTTTTATCTCTATCTTTGTTTCTTGAATAAGCCAAAAATTTCCAAATCAAAGATGGAGAAATGTGAGTTAGAGGTGGAGAAGGAAAACAAATAATGGAAAAGGTTTTCTTTATGATGACATGAATACCAAAACAAAATGCATTGTTTAAATTCTTCCCCTCTTTGGGGAAGAATAAAATCACCAAACATTCTACTATTAAAACAAGTGAGTATGAAATTAGGCAGCTTCCAAATGCAAAGGAGTGTGTTCCATGTAATGCATCTTGGTTTGCTCTGTATTAAGCTTACACCCATTCAACCTCTCAGGATGCACATTTAGATCTCCTTCCTATTTATGATCCATTTGTGTTCACTCCCTTTGGTAATGAGCTCTGGAAGCCAGCACAGAAAATGAACCAGAAGGCAAAAATTCCTCACAGCAGGTCAGTGAACTTCTTAGACAGACCAATTTGAGATTATAGGTGAGATGTGTCATTGTAAGAATAATGTTTCAAGCAGCAAATCAAACTCTGGATGTTAACTGTGATAAAGAATAAAAAGAAACAAGAATTGTCATGATATCTACTATAAGATTTCACCTTTCCAGAGATAAGGATTCCCTAATTCCTCAAGGGAACAATAGTGAATTTACATTCTTTACAAAGACCACAAACTGGCAATAGGATCAAATTGTTTGCTCCTGATTCAGCCACTGCTAGTGAAGTCACTAAAAGCACAGCCTCCAATTTCCTCCAATATGGGTCAAGGTATTGCTAGGAATATTAGCCAAGATTCTTTGAATTGCAAGCTACATTCCCAGCATCTAGGACAGTGGGCACTCAAGGAATACTGAGTGAATGAATATATGAATAAACATGTAGTCCAGTACCAACATACATGAAAAAGTAAAATATGCTTTCTGTATGTTTCACCAATATGCAAACTGGAGTTCTGAGAAAATAAAATGGCTTGCTGAAAGTAACCACAGGGCAAACCATGTTAGGAAATAACCTTGAGGCCAAAACCTAACCCCAGAGACCCAGTTCAATGTTTAAGTTCACCAGACAGAGTCTAATTCCATGGTGCTGACAGACACATTGGCATCACACCTGACACTATTCTGCCTTCTAACCAGGAGCCAGACAGACTGACTGGCAAATCTGGGCCTCTCACTTTCACGCTACATCTGCGACTCCTGCTAATGATGAACCCACTGAAAAGGAACACTTCCTGGCTGGCACCTGGTATGGCTCTGCTGTGTCCTGGGCCTTCCACATGGCAAGCACACCCACCTGGCAGGATTAGAGAAAGGGGGCATGTCAAGGGTTAACGAAAATCCTTGTGTAAATATCTAATCTGCCCAGTCCAGCCATGAAGCTGAAGATCACCCACCTGACATCACCACTGAGATTTTACATAAATGACATTCAGACAGGCTACAAAACCCCATGTGAGTCTCAACAGTAAAGGGCCTCTGGGTAATTCACCAGCTGGCTAGTTGATTTTAGCACAGTTAGTAAAACACTGTATTAACATTTAGCTTTTGTGTGTAGAACAAGCTGTGCAGTAAATTTTTCTAAATGTGACTGAAATATATTACCTGCAAACTATGGGCTAAGCTGAGGCAGCAATAGGAAATGTCTCCACTCAGAAAGCCAGGTTTTAGAACAAGTTTAAAATGTTTTTGAAGGATTCACATGCCTGGCCCACAGGAAATAGTTCTCAGTAATGAGTGATAGGCATACCTAGAATGAGAATCCAACTTCTGACGCAGGGCACTTACTCATTTTAATTATCACCTCATATGTGATACTGTCTGCTAAGTTTGGATGCCCTTGTCTCCCTAAAATGTGTATGTTGAAAATCTAATACCCCAAAGTGATGATATTAGCAGGTGGAGCCTTTGGGAAGTGATTAGATCATGAATAAGATTAGCACCCTTATAGAAGAGACCCCATAGAACTCCCTCACCCCTTCCATCAACAGGACACAAAGAGAAAGCACCATCTGTGAGGAAGTGGGTTCTCACCAAACATCAAATCTGCTGGAGCCTTGATCTTGGACTTCTTAGTCTCCAGCTGTGAGAAATAAAAGTCTGTTGTTTATAAGCCACCCAGTTAATGTTAATTTTGTTAAAGCAGCCTGAACAGACAAAGATACTGCCTGCAAAGATATTTATTACAGGCTGGGTCATTTGAGGACCATCAGGATCAAGATAAAAATAACATTGTAAAAGAAGAAATGTTGTGTCTGAAATGGCCCTTGGGACTCTGGTTCTGTATCAGCTGCTATCAGTCCCACCTGTATCTTCTCTGATTCCCATCCATGCCAAAAGCTTCTTGCAGCAAACACCTGCAACTTCTGCCTAGGTTTTTTGTTTGTTTGTTTTGGGTTTTTTTTCTCTGGCACAGAGAATGTTTCTCCTGAGCATCAGCAGGCTGGAAGTGCTGGGCAGTTAGCATCACAGAGGCAGTTCTCAACCAACTGCAGACTGGAACTGGAAGGCAAAGACCCTAGCTGCCTCACCCCTCAAGTAGGATCAAACTGAAGTATATCCTCCCACTGTCTCTAGGAGTTCCAGTCACTCATGTGGTAAGTAGCTTGGCAGCACACTTGTTGCTATCTGTCTTCCCTTCCCTGTCTCATCCTCCACTTCCCTGACAAAGCCTCCAGGCTTTCTACCTCTCGAATAAACCACCCGAGGACCCATGCTAAGACAGACCCATTCTTTTCTCTTTTAGGCTCTCTCTCACCCTTTCAACATAAATTATTTTGGCACCCCAACCATTTTCAAAGTCTTCTAATAACTTGTACTCTCCAATAAAATTAATTGATTAATTAGTTAATTAATTACATTAACTTTCTTTTGGGGAAAGAGCCCCAAATTCATTGATGCTGGTATGTGATTGATGCAGAGGATCAAAAATTGACCACTTCTCCTACAAGACCAGAATGCCTGGCCTCAGCCTGAGGAGGCCTTATGACCTTAGGGAATTCACACTGCAGAGACATCTGTTTGCTCTCATTTTCATAGAAGCGACTCTGAGAGATACAAAGGAGAATGTAAGAAGACTTGGAGAAGGATCCTGGATAGGGTCCCAGCCTGGTGACCTCTGTTTCAGTCATGCTACTGAAGATTAGAGAACTCCACATAGAGCAGCTAATAGTGGCTATGACAGAAGATATTGGGAGTGCTGGGACAGAGAAACTGACCTTATTAATATATATAATTTTTGAATTCCAATTTAGGAATAGGAAAGGCTTTGATTCAAAGCCTGGCCATTTACTTATTATGTGACCAAAGATAGCCTTACTACTCATAATTACTCTGAGCCTCAGTTTTACCATCTTTAAAAGGAAAAGTAATAATAACTACTTAGAGTGGTGTTTGAAAGGCTTAGCATAGATGTCATAGGTAGTAAGCCCTCATATCAATTTCCTGTTGATTTCAGAGTCTACTTACTTTTCTTGGCTCATGACCCCATAACTCCAACTTCTGCTCCTATCATTGCATCTCCTTCTGTGACTTTGATTCTCCTGCCCCCCTCTTACATGATCCCTTGGGGTTATATTGCAAGATAATCTCCAGGAAAAAATAAACGGAAGAAATTTTCCAGAACACTAAGCAAATATTCATTATAACTAGAATACCTACCTTACCGGGATATTTGTAAAGTTCTATAGGGTTTTTTTTTTTTTTTTTTTACATACTCCTCAATCTTTTTTGGTCATTCTTGGTCACATGACTTGTAACTAGGGTTCATAACAATAAAAACTTTCATTACCTAAAATAAATATTTGAAACATCCAAAAATATTCTTAACTTAATCATATCTGCACAGTCCCTTTTGCCATGTAAGGTAAAATATTCACAGGTTCCAGGGATGAGGATATGGACATCTTTGGGGAAGATTACTCTATCTAAACAGTGCCCATTGCTTGTGTGTTTAAAAAGTAGTAGTCATGATACCTAGAGGCTTGTTAACTGCTTTGTATGTTTTCTAACATACAGGTTGACAATTTGAGGCAAGTGTGGCAAAGATGGCATGACAATTGTGGGTGGCTGCCTTCCCAGTGTCTCCTTCCTAGCAAGTGGCAACTCTGTGCTACCAGAGGCTGAAGCCAAGACCTTGGTCTTGCCCTTGATTCATCTCAGTCTCTCATATTCCACATTTATTGGCCAGCAAGTACTGCTACTTATACCTTGAAAATGTCTGGAGATTCAGCTACTTCTACCCATCTTCAATGCTACCACCCTAGTCGAACCCACCATTATCCCTTCCTTGGAATACTGAAATAGTCTCCTAGGTGTTCTCCTTATATCCACCCATGTACCAACTTAGTGTGTTCTCTAAGCAGGCAGCATAATATTTTAAAAATACAAGTCAGTTCATGTCAACTTTCTATTCAAAGTCTTCCAATGTCATCTCACCTCATTCAGAGGAAAAGCCAGAGTCCTTACAATAGCTTTTAAGATCCTAAATGACCTGCCCCCTCCCCAATATCATATCACAGCATTCTTTCCTCTGCTTATTCTGCCTCAGCCACACTGGCCTCCTTACTATTCCTCAAACATGCCAGGCATCGTCTTTGCAAATGCTATTCCCCTGTCTAGAAAGCTCTTCTTCAGATAGCCACATAGCTCATTCACTCAACTCTTCCAGAGCTCTGCCTCAAATTACCTAATCATTATGCCTTCCCTGATTACTCTTACCAAAAATAGTAGCCCTTCTGCATGCCCCAAAATCAGTTTTATTTTTTCTTCCATAGTACTCACCACCTCCCAGCATAGTAGATATTTGTCTTGGTAATTATCTGCCTCACCCTTGAGTGCAACTCCATGAAAGTGAAGGATTTTCTTTTTATCTGTTCATTTCTGTATTCCTAGCAGTTAGATGAGCATCTGGCACATAGTAGGTACTCAGTAAATAAATAATTTCTTAAAAAATGAAATAATGAATGGATGAGCTTCTGGTATAGTGGTATTTAATAAAGCAAAGAGAAATATACATGTTTTAGGACTGGAGATCATGTCCTAGAATGTACTTAATCCTAAAATACAATTTAAAGCATGACACATACACTGGGTCTTAATTTTGGGTTAATTTATTTGCTTGCCTAAGAATTTTAAAAAGACAAATATGGTGGTTTTAGGCAAGGTCATACTTCCAGAGAATAAGTTTAAATATTAGTCCCAATACCTATCCTAGGCTGACCTCTTCCAGTGAAGAAGTAGGTGATAGGATGTACCCTTAAAACTGTCTTTTGTTCATTGGCCTATCTAAATGTATTCATTCATTCTTTCATTATCTGAATTAAACAAACAAGGAATCCTGCCTTCATGGACTTTGCATTCTACTGGGAGATACAAATAATAAATAAAATATATAAAAATGTATAAAATATGTTAAATGGTGACCAATACTAAGGACTGTAAAAAAAATAGTCACCAATGTTAAGGCTGAAGTGGGGTTCAGAGAGGGCAGGCATGAGTGGGAAAGCATTCTAGGCAGAGAGAACATGAAGTCCAAAAGTGAAAAGTTGGGATTGTGCCTGGAAAGGTCCCAACCATCAAGTGAATGAGGGGTGAGTAGCAGGAGAGTGCCATCAGAAGGGTCATAGAGGACTGGGACATAAAGAGCCTAATGAGAAGGAGCATTTATGCCATATAACATGGGAAGCCTAGAATTTTTGCACAGAGGAATGACATGCTTCAATTTACATTTTAACAATGTTGATAATACCTATACTTGGTCACTCTGTTAGGCCTTTCTCCAAAAGCTGTATTTGTTCCAAGTTTAAGTTCCTTAAAAGCAAAGAACGTATCTCTTTTCTTCCTAGACCTTAAACTATTAGCATCTTCCACATGCAGTTGATCCTCAACAGATGTTTATTGATTTACTCTCTGTAGTTACCTGGGCAGAGCTGTACATTGGCTAACTTAGCAACAGAGATTAGTGGATTGAATTAGGCAGACAGTTGGCATAGCTCCAGTCTTCACTCATTGGCACTATGGGAAATTCTCTCTCCTTGGTCAGAAGGTCATCCAAGACCCCCTTTCCACAATGGTAAAGCTTTCATCTTCTCAATATATGTAGGAATCCTTCACATCAAAAATACCGTGTTTAAGAAATGTTAGATCTGTGAACCACCATCAACACCAAACACAGTCTGTACAGGTCTGTTGTTAAAGGAACTAGGGCAAGTAGATAAGGCAGACAGCAGGGGAATTACTCAATATTACCAAGTAAATCACTAAAAAGAATTTGCAGCCTTTCTGCCTCATTGAATTGTTTTGATTCAAGATCTTCCACAACCTTAACTTCAAAGAAAATAGATGATTACCTTGACATTCAATTCAAGACAGCATTACATTTTATAAGACAATCCATTCCCTATATCTCTTTTATCTGAACCAGTATGAAGCCCCCTTGCAACTCAAATTATTTTTTACTATGAAAGAAATTACCCAAAGCCAAAGGAAAGGTAAGTCTTTCATAGAAAAAAAGTCACCAAAATTAGAGTTATTAAAAATCTCTTAGGTCACTGTGCCCACAGTTCCTTTTTTTCTATACCAGACACTCTTCACAACCATATGCTAGAAGAAACCAGGGTGATCTTAGCAAGTGAACACAGGCAATAATTGCACTGTGTTCTTGGATGGAGTATTCTGCTTGGTTTTTATTTGCCCACAATGGTTTCTATTTAAAGGAAAGAAAAGGACAATGACACCGGAACCAGTGAGCACAAATTATCTGAAAGCAGTGGTTCTCAAACTCAGAATCCCATGGAGAGTTAGTTGAAATCCACTGCTGGGCCTCGTCCCAAGTTTCTTATTTAGTAGGTCTGGGGTGGGACCCTAATCTGCATTTCTTACAAGTTCTTGGGAACTTGCTGATGATATTGTTGGACCACACTATGAGAATCACTGGCCTAAAGGTAGAAAATATGAAATATCAATTCATGGTTAAAAATACCTACTTTTTTGGACATAGAAGCTGTTAGATGAGAATCTATATAAGGCTAATAAATCTGTGCACATTTTAATATATATGCTGAAAGATCCAGTCTAGAAGGGCCTAGAATTGTCACATCTTTCTTCATCAATCTTCTTTATGTCTTCAGTTCTCCTTAATATGTCTGTCTTACTCCATACTGTATCTTCAGTACCCAACCCCCAACACAATGATTTGATACACTCTGGGTACCCTTAGCCTGAGAGGCCTGTTCCAGAAAAAGAAGGCAAAGCCCTCTGAAAACTGGCATTTCCTAATCATTTTTTCAGTACTTGCCCAGCTACAGACAGGAAAACACTTTTGTTTCCAATCATTTTATTAAATTGATGTCTAAGCATTGTTATGATGTTGGGATGAAAGACTAAACCATTTTCTGAATTCCCCTAACACCCTTATTTTCTGAATTCTC